>QGSO01000478.1:461186-576911 GCA_011037825.1 Carya cathayensis
ACGGTGCGATGTTGATGATGGTATAGTATTTAACTTAGGTTAATACTTGTACTTTTGGATTTGTATCTCAAGTATTCTTTTGATCACAATCATTTTAGACTAGTGTGGTGATCACGGCTTTTTAGTATGCCTTTATGTATGAAATATGTTTCAAGTATTTGGGATATTTTTAGTTTGGTGCATAGTATTGCTAAAGAAAAAAAATTATCCGCTGCGAATATTGCATAATGCTAGATGCATGTTAGGAACATTGTATCTTATATGTCATGAACGGGGGCATGTAACCTTGTGTTGCATGTCTCGACGCTTCAAATGTCCGTTCAATCCCAAGCGGAATTTGGGGGCGTCACACCGGATGTCCAAGGTGATTATGCCAAGTCACAAATACTTTGGGGTCATGCACTTCTGGTGCATTACCACATGTGATTCGATTGTTCTCATTTTTGTATAATACAATCCAGATGAGAGAGTAGACATTTTTTCTAATACGAGCTTTTGGTTCGAAATCATTTTAGTAATGAGAAGATATTCTTTATTGCATTCGTTGGTGGTTTCAATATGACAACCATTACGATGTATATCCTTAAAATTCAATAAATTTCTTCTGGATTGTGAATAAAATAGAGAATCATCAATACACAATTTGGTGCCATTAGGTAACACAATATAAGCTCTTCCGGAACCTTTAATTAGATTCTATGAACCAAATATGATATGGACGTAGGCTTTACTTAATGTTAGATTTTGAAAATATTTTTTATCCTTAAGAATTGTGTGAGTTGTAGCACTGTCAGCCAGAGATACATATCTATTATTCATCTCAGAGATAAAAAGTTCATCAGTAAGACTCATGATTCTACAAAATATAGAAAATTTTTATTACTACAAAACATTACAAAATATTAAAAAGTTTTACTATAAGATAACGAAAATATATTAATTAAAAAGGAACACTTCCATCACCAATCAAATGATCAACTTTACCACTAGAATTCTCAAAGAAATCAGAAATATCAAGGTGGGTAATATCTCCTCCATATATAGAAACTAAAGCATCTGCTGGTTCAACAAAATTTGTTTCAAATTTTTTTATTTTTTCTTTTATAGAAATTTGGTATCAGTCAACCAAGTGCTTAGTTGTATGATAGGTACAAGACCAATGTCCAGTCATACCATATTTATGGCATCCATCTTCATCTTTTTTTAAAAATTTGTTCTGAAGGCCTTTACCCTTCTCTGAGTTGAATTACTTCTGGAGATACGTTGTATATCTATTATTATCCCTTTTAGTGTGGTTACTTCTGGGACTCTCACTTCTGTAATTTTTCCTACCACGTTCACACCCTCGGTTGTTTTGAAAAGATGCACCATTCGTTTATGTGAATTGTGTAAATTCAGTACCATTCACTTCAGGGAATGATATAGAACCAGTAGGACGTGAATGATAATTTTTAACAAAAGTTCATTATTTTGCTCAGCCACTAGAAGACAAGATATAAGTTTAGAATATTTTTTGAACTTTTGCTCTCGATACTGTTGCTACAGGAGCACATTCGAGACATGAAAAGTAGTATATGTCTTCTCCAACATGTCATCATTAGTGACTTTTTCACTGCATAATTTCAATATTGAGCTCATTTTAAAGAGTACAGAGTTATACTCACTAACACTCTAGTCTTGCAACTTCAGGTGCAACCAATCATGATGAGCTTTTGAGAGGATTACAGTTTTCTAATGCTCATCTCTCACTTAAATCATTCTACAAAATAAGGGAATCTTTCACCATGAGATACTCAGTTTTTAATTCTTCATGAAAAGGGTGGCGAAGGAAAATCATTGTTTTAGTGCGATCCTGCCGGGATGCGTAATTTTCTTCTTTAATTGGATCTCAACATCAATGATCCAAGATAAATAATTTTTTCCAGAAATGTCAAGAGTAACAAATTTTAATTTTGTAAGATTTGACATTTTCTACATATATAAATTAAGAAAATAAGTATGTTTATATTGTGAATAAGAAATACATTCATAAAATTATAAGAATAAACACAAAATTTTATTAAGTAATAATAAGTAATGTAACATTTTATATTCATTTGGAGAACTATAAATAATATATTAAAAAATTTATTTGAAATAAAAGATTACTAATTTTAAAATTGGAAGAACTTTTATATTGATAACGTGTTATAAAATTAAAAATAAATGATACTGTAAAAGAAAATATTGTTATTTATTACTGAACTGACAATTGCATATATCTTCTATATATAAAAAGTATGTATCAAACAGAAATTCTTGTTTTAACGTTTTTTTATTGTTTTCCGTTAAAAGTTAACGTCATTAGTCTAACTCCGTTCGCCAAAAACAATAATTTATTGACCGTTTATGCGAAGCAACTTGACCTACAACCCCACACCGTGCACGCCATTGTCGAGCTGCATGCGAGTTCATCGAATCGTCAGATTGTGCAATCTCCAGTGAATATGCCACCAGTGAAACCGCTGAAGCATCCGAAGCCGAAAGCAAAGGATCTGAACAAGAGGAGGATGAGTCTGGAGGAGAAGCACAAGCTGGGGATCAGGTTGCAGAGTACTCCACGCAGTAAAATCACGGACGTAGAAACCCCTAGAGCATGTAAAAAAAATAGAGCATGATCGAAACCCATAGCACACAAATTTGGAGAGAAACAGGGCACCCATAGCACACAGATTTGGAGAGAAACAGGGTACGAAAATGGAGCTAAAAACCGAGCATGGAAATGGAAAGAGGAAGAAGAAGCAGCACCAACGAAACCAATGTGATTCCATCCCCCTAATTAGAAAAACACATCATCTTCGTGCAAGATTACTGCTTGGAATTCAATGGCTTTAGCGCTCCACAAGCTCCTCAAAAAATCACTTGCCGCAAGATTCATCTCCACTTTGCAAAATCACAAGCCCCGAATCCCATTGCATTCCATCTCTCCCTTCTCATCAAATCCACCGATTTAAACTTGTTTCTGACTTAACACAAAGCAGAGAACGTGACCCATTCCCAATTCTCGCTAATTTATCCCAACTTATTATATGGGTTTTACTTGAACCTGATTTGCTCAACTAGGTCGATGAGAAGGGAGAGAATAAACGAAAACAAATGAAGAAGAAGAAGAAAGAGGAAGTAGCGGCGCCAGCAGGATGAAAGAAAGAGGAAACAAAGCCCTAAGGGCTGGGGAGCAAACGGCATCGTTTTGGGGGAGAAAGGGGGCTGGGCTTAAGGCACATGGGCTGGGCCCGAAAACTGAAGGAATTTGGTCCAAAAATAAATGAAAACCCACACAAAATTAGAAGTCCAACAAGATAAAAAGGCACAATAAAAATAAATAAAAATCGAATAAAAACACTATAACTAAATATTAATAAAATAAAATAATCAAAGCCAATAATAAAATAATTTAAACTAAAGTGTAATTTAAATGTAAAAATAATTATTAATATCAAGAAAGCACAATATTTAAATTTTACAATTTAAAAATCACAAAATAATATCACAAAAATCACATTTGATCAATTAAGCAAACGTGCTTTGCACGTTGCTTTGACCTAGTAACGATAATAAGTCGGTTATGGCGGTGGTCATGTATAAGCTTTATGCCGATTTACAATGTCGATTTACACCAAGGAGAGATAATACGATTACCATTTTTCTTGTACGGTAGGAAACGCGGTCTGAAACTGGTCGATAACGTGGCCTGCTGATAGCCATTGGATAAGACTTAAGATACAGGTGGGCGCGTCGAATCGAAGTGCTTTGACTGGACACACAACATCTTTTAAATTCAAGGAACCGGCGAGCAGTCAAAAATCTTGAACTCGTTCGCAAGCACATACGCAAGGAATCATCGGCATCGAAGTTAAGAAGGCCACGAACAACCGCCCGCCTCCATGGATCTTCATCCTCACTTCCTCCACCATTCCTCCAGGTATGCTCCTGTTCCCCATCCTCATCCTCCTCTTCCTCCTCCTCCTCCTCCTGCTTCTGCTTCCACTCCTCACCCTCAGTTCCGCGAAACCTCCAATTTCCATCCCCATCACCACAACCGCTACCTTTCTCAGCCTCAGCCTCTGCCACAGCTACCGCCGCCTCTACCGCATATTTCAACTCTCCCTCGTTCTTACCAGCAATCCCTCCCTCCCCCTCCTCCTCCTCCTCTTCCACCTCCTCCATCCCAACACCACCACCCCCACCACCACAAACAATACAACCCTAATCAACCCCAATTCGCTTTCTCCTCCGCCACTTATGCCCACCAAGTTCAGGATTTCACCCAAATTCGCCGAATTGACGACCGCCCTCGTCACCGGTTGCCAGATATAGACCGCACCCGCCCCGATTTCTCTGACCCGTCTGGGGTTCTGCCCGATACCCACCACCGCTCCACTGAGAAACCTTACCACCCGCCTCTCGTTTTGGATCGAAACGACGCACATCAGCGTCAGCGCTTGTTTGATCAGTTTAGGCATGATTCAGAGGGTAGTTCCAGGTTCAGAGTAGAATACGATGATGGGTTTGATCCAAACCACAGAAATGAAAATTTGGTTTGGGGTCGTGGCGATAACAATTATCATCGCCGAGGTCATGTTCTATCTAATTCTGATACATCTTCTCGTGATTTTGGATTTGTTTCTAATTCAAGGGATATTGAACCAAACTCGGGTGTTTATGATTACCGATTTGGCTCGGTTCATGATAATGAGGCATATAGGAGTGGTAGTCATGATCGACAAGCCTCCAGAGACGTAAGTGATTTTTTGTATGAGATGGGAAGCAATGAGATTAGTGATGGTGAAGGGGTTCAAATTGGTTCAACGAAGCATGAATATTTTGGTTTGGACGTTGCAAGATATAATCATAATAGAGGGAGCAGGGAGGGTAGTCATGAATATGATCATAATCACACCCCGAGGAAACAAATACAGAAGAAGAGTGCTTTTCTGAGAATTCAGATGGCCAAACCTAATCACAGGAGTAGAGAGAGTGAACGGTCACATTATTCTGGTTATTTTGATAAAACCAACTCTGGTTCCTTCAGAGGTAGAGATCAATATATGAATTCGGGATATGGGATGGAAGAAGAAGAAGAACAGGAGAGACAGGGAAGCCCTGTAGAGCTTGATGTTTCTTTCAAATCTAACTCACTGGTGGCCAAGGCAATAGTGGCACCGTCTAGCTCAGCAGTTGTTTCTGATGCAGATTTGACCCCTAGAAATGAAAAAACTAGGAAAGTCTCTGATGGAGATCATTCAAATTCCCGACTGAGTAAACTCAATGTGGGCGCTGTCAATATGGATAGCTCCACAGGTATTGCTAATAAGGCTTCCACTTCTAGAAAGGACTCGAAACAGTTTGAAAAGAGAGTAATGACTTCTGTTGTTGGGAGTGTTCGTGATGGTAATTCACAGCCTTGTTCCAGTGGAGCCAGTGTGTCACTAGGGAAGAGTGCAGTGGACAGGTCTCCTAAGGGTCTGCTTTTGCATAAAGATGGTACTGTTGCTGGCTGTGGTAAAACAACTGCCCCCAAGGTTATAAAGAAGAAGAAAGTTGTAAAGAAAGTTGTGAAGAAAGTTATAAACCCTCAATCTCGTATTTCTAGCTCACAACAAACAAAAAAGTTTGATGAACCCGTTAAAGCAGATGACTCTACTCACAGTCCAGCTGCTGCCTCTGGGTTTGATAAGAATGCAACACCTTCGATACAGATAAGAACTTCTGATGGCATGACTTCAAGGTCCAATGTGTTTTTGCAGCCTTGTACAGATAAGGTAAATGTTTTGCCTGAAAATGACGTGGCAGATATATCTTCATTGCCCACAGTATCATATGATTGTGGAATTAATATTGATTCTAGTAGGACATGTGTACCTAGCATCAAGAGAAATTTGAACGATTCAACTTCTCCTTTAGTTTCTTCGAGTCGTGAAGAGAATAAAATTGACAAGAGTCCTGTAAATGCGGATATTTCAATTCAGAGCTCGCAAAGCATCTCAAATTCTGACCATGATTTACGTAAGCCATCAAATGAAATACATTTTTCTGGCGTTGGTAGTGTGGAAAATGTCAGCAAGCAGTTTTGTCATGAGGGACTCCCTTTATTGCTTGAGAAAGGTCGAGAAAAAGAATTGACTGATGAAAATGTTAATTCTGCCTTTTTAAGTTCAGAGGAAATCAAAATTCACGAGGATATAACTAATTCGTTTAGTTCACCCCATGGTACAGATAGCAAATTGGGTTTTGAAAATGATATGGTTAAGTCACAAGAGAATAGTACAGTTTGTGATATTGGCATCAAGGATGCAATTAAAAAAGAGCCCAGTACAAATCAGTTCACCACATCATTTGTAAATGGTAATGTGGAAGAAATTCATGAGGGACTGGTAGGAAGCAGTGCGATACTTGGTTTGTCGAGTTCAGAAGAAATTGATATATGCCAGGGTCTTGTTTATGCAGAATGCTCCAACCATGGCAGAGATGCCACCAGGAATTCTGACAATGGTCATGGTAGTTTAGAAGAGAAGAAGAATAATGTTTTCAACAGAGGGACCATCAATGATGCTGGCAAGCATCCATCTCCAGGTGGGGCTACTGTGTCACAAGAGAATTTTAGGGTAGAAGAATCTTTAAATGGCATGGTTTTGGTCAGAGCTTGTGAGGATAACACACTTAAGATTAAGAAGAGGAGAAATACAAGGACTCAGTTAAATTTCTCAAATTCGACTGACATATGTGTGGAGCCTGTCAATGATGCAGTTGGCCCTGAAACCCCAGCGAATACAACCTTAAATTTATCTGTTAAGGGTTCATGTCCCGTGGAAGTTGCAGTTTCTGATGTTGGAAGTTTGGATGGCATACTACCTGGTGCCGATGGCATCAGTGTGCTGCATGCAAAAAGTTCAGTACCTGGGCTGTCTGAAGAGTTCACAGTAAAAAATGATGTTCATGGTTATCTGAATGAGACTTCACCCAGATACAAAAAGAAGAGAGGGGTTTCTGTCTCTGATTCAGCATTGTCTTGGCCAACTGTATCTGAGACCAATGAGGGACCCACAGGCACCTCCACATGTTGTGCAGAAGTGTCCCTAACTAGCAATGATGATCTAACACAAAAAGAAGGGGAAGTTGCAGTGTCTAGCATAAACAATACGTGTAGTACTGGTTTCACTTTGTTGATTGAGAACACTTCAAAGGTACGATTTGCTGAGGCTGTGGGTGCAACAAGGGATGTCTTATCAGATGATTATTTGAAACTTTTCGATGTAGGTGTTGAATCTTGTTCACATGCTGGGGATCCAAATGCACAGTCCCCTTGTCCATCAGGGTTTGGCAGTGAGCAGAAAGAAAATGGTGCTCTATTTATAGCCGATAACATTAATCAAAATGATGTTATGGATATAGACACTAGTGGTGGAGAAAAAATGGAGGTACATGATGCAAAAAATAAAGTTCTGATTCATGGTGAGACACCTCGGTGCAAAGTTACTTCTGAACCTCAGTCCCCAGACTTATATCAAAGACTTTCCAATTCAGATATGGAATCTGATTATCTTCTTGTGAAGGATGATTTACCTCCAGGGTCAAACTATCTGTCTTTATCTGATGATGGTGCTGGAGGTTCTTCATCTAACACTAATGATGAAGTTATGGATGCTGTGTCTGGAACACTTCCAGATATAGGTTTTCCAGAAATCTCGGCTGAAGTCCTGAGCATACACATGTTAAATTGCAAACAACCACCCGGCCAACTTTCCAATGAGAAGGTATGTGGGGATGACCAAAAATTTAATCAGAAAACTGTTGTTGAAGTCAGTTCCAATGCATCTGCTCATACTTCATTTCCACAGTCCACCAAGCTCAACCTTGCAACTGAAATTGACCACCCAATAATGGGGAAGACGGTGCCATTACCATCACAAGATTTCAAACTTACATCTCACAGTCTAAATCTCACGAGTGCAGAATTAATGGGAAGCAAGACACAGCTGATTCATTCCCTTCCTAAGACTTTTCCAGGCCGTTCATCATTTTTTTCAAACAATTCAAAGAAGACAGCCTCTTCTACCCATATTGTAAAGCCCCGAACTTGGCATCGAACTGGTAATCCTTCTGTTCCTCCTCTGTCAGGAAATAAGCCTTTCTCAAATACCTTTCCTCCCAAAAGGAAGTTGGTGGAAAATAATGGGAAGACTCTAAGTACTTCTTACATTCGTAAAGGCAACAGTCTTGTAAGAAAACCTGCTCTAGTTGCTGCACGACACCAGGGTTCTCATGGTCTGAGTTCATCTGTATATCGGGCGAACCCTTTGGTTACAGGTGAGTCGAGGAAGAGTACAGGGTCTGACGGTAGGTTTGATGATACTGACCCACAGAACCTTCTGAGAACAGGAATTCATACTCCTATTGAGAGACCTGGGACACCTCCATTACCCAATGGCGCCAAATTACCTACTCAAAATGCTGTTTCTTCTGGGGATAAATCATCTTCCTCACAGGTGGAGCATCCTTATCGTGTTTGCTGTGAAACTACATCAGATCCCATGAAACTTACAGAAGCTAACAATCTGACAAATACTGCTGAAGATTCTTTGAAGATTTCTGAAATTTCTGAAAATCTTACTGGCACATCAAACAACTTGGAAAGCCAAACTGAACTAAGTGACGGGAATGTGTCATCTTTTAGCACGAGGAAGATAGTATATGTAAAGCGCAAATCAAATCAGCTGGTTGCAACCTCAAGCCCTTGTGATCTGTCTGTACAAAATGGCAGTAAAGTTCAAGCAGGCTCTGAGGGCTATTACAAGAGGAGCAAAAATCAGCTTATTAGGGCTTCTTTGGAAAATCAGATCAAGCAATCAGTTGCCGTGTGTGATGACCTTTTAAATTCAGAAAGGCAACAGGATCCTAAGGTTGTTTCTAGCCGAAAATTTACTAAGAGGCGACAGCATAAGGGTATGTTTGATGAACCTTTTTTTTTTATTAGTAAGAATTTTATTATAAGCACAAAGGTGCTATCCAAATACAACAAGGTGTGTAAAAGAAATATGTTTGAAGAACTTATTAATCGTGTGTTGTCTATTTTATCTTTACAAACAACTATTGTCTGACCCAACCAGTTAGTCTGCACACACACACACAAATGCTGGCATTTAGTTTAAAGTTAATGTTTGGCAGTAAAGAATCCATTCACATAGAGTTAGTGTTTTTCAGTGCTGGGTAAAATTAGCGCATGAAATTTCGGAATGTATTTTTTGAGTCAGTAGCTTTGTTCCGTCATATGGTCCGACTCCTGTTAATCTGTCAAGAACCTAAGTGTATGCTTTCCTCCGTTGATATTTTCATATTCTTCCCTTGGTGATTGTACATAGCTGCTTACAGGAAATATTTGAAAAAATAAGTGCCGGTTTTTTTCCCATTGTTTTTGTTATGTAATAAAGTGTTGTGCAACTCATTTGATGACATACATCATTCTAGATAAAGAGATAAATTTGCAGGTTGATACTATGTATTTTTTTTTTTATAAGTAATAAGATATTTTATTGATATAGAATAGGCATAGCCCAAGTACTTATCAAAAAATGAATAGGCATAGCCCAAGTACATAGGAAGTATACATGAGATTACACCTAGTTAGGAACTAGCAACGGTTACAAGGAAATCATGAAAGTTGAGATCATTAAAATCTATAGCAATTGCCCACATAAATAGAGTCTTCCTGAAAAACACTGAAACTCTTCCAAAGAGAGCTCTCGATCCTCAAACTTTCGGTCATTCCTTTCACTCCAAATACACCAAAGTAGGCAAATGGGGTATCCCCATTTCTTTCGGTCATTACAGCTGTGTGGATCATGTATCCCCTAATCCCTCTCCAACTAGCTAATAGATTGACCACCCTCGGCATAACCCATGCTAAACCCATTTGCTGAAAAAATAATTCAATATGGCCCTTGTATACTCACAATGTAGACGTAAATGATCCACTGTTTCACTGCTATTTCTGCACATATAGCACCAATTCGTAAGAATAAGCCCATGATTTCTTAAATTATCAATGGTCAAAATCTTCCCCATGGATGCAGTCCAAGCAAAAAAGCAGCATTAAGAGGTGCTTTACTCCTCCAAATGCTTTTCCAAGGAAGGTGATTATTAGTTTGAGTAGTGAGGACCTCGTAGAAAGAGTGTACAGAAAATTTCCCTTTGCTGGAAGGCGACCAAACCAACGTTTCCACCCCTGAAGTAACTCCCATGTTGTATGACAAGTTAAAGAATTCAACGAGGATACCAACCTCCCAATCAAGTGCCTCTTTAATGAAACTGACATTCTACTGTTGTGAGCCATTAATAATTTCCCTCAAATCTGCCACCAAAGCATCTTGTTCCTGTGCAATTCTGGACAGAGAGGGAAAAGCATCCTTAAGAGCCATATCTTCAATCCAGACATCATACCAGAAGCTGATACCATTACCATCCCCCAAACATAGTCTAGTGCGGCTAGAGAAAGGCCTCCTAACTGCACTGGAGCACCAAACCCTCCTTATGCTCCCATACTTAGTATCAATCACCACCTTCCATTATGTTTCTCTGTCATGGTATATCTCCACATCCATTTCCCAAGGAGGGCCTTTTTGAAGTCTCTCAAGTTTCATACCCCCAACCGCCACCTCTCATTGGAGAGCACACCTTGTCCCAACCAACTAGGTGAAACTTAAACTCGTCGCCAAGTCCACTCCACAGAAAGTCTCTTTGGAGCTTCTCAATCGGAAAGGCAACACTAGCTGGAAGGGGAAATAATGAATAAAAAATATGAGGGAAGATTTGAGAGAGTACTCTTTAATAAAGTAATACAACCCCCTTTACACAAATACGACATTTTCCAGCCAGCCAGCCTTCGCTCTATCTGCTCTAACACCTCATCCCAAATAGTCTTGGCTTTGAATGATGCTCCTAGCGGAAGACCAAGATACTTCATAGGCAGCGATGAAACCCCACAGCTCAATATGCTGGCCATCCCCTTGACATTGTGAGTGTTACCCACGGCAACCAACTCTGATTTTGAAAGATTACTTTTAGATTGGATACCGCTTCAAAACAAAGCAAGATAGCCTTCAAAGATTGAATATGACCTTGATTTGCCTCACGAAATAACGTGTCATTTGCAAACAAAAGATGTGAAATAATGGTGGAGCCTTGGTTAGTATCCCCCAACGAGTATCCTGACAAGAATCCACCCTCCACTGAAATTGACAACATTCTGCTTAGAGCTTCAGGACAATAACAAATAAGAGGGGAGATAATGGATCGCCTTGATGCAACCCTCACAAACTGTTTACACACAATGCCTCATCCATGACCTCCATCTCTCCCTAAAGTACATCTCCTTAACAAATAAAAAGGGAATTCCCAATTAACATGGTCATAAGCCTTCTCCATGTCTAATTTGCATAAAATACCCAGAACTCCTGATATTATCCTACTATCCAAGCATTCATTAGCGATAAGGACCAAATCCAAAATTTTCCTTCCCCTAACATATTCATTTTGAGACGTAGAGATGATTTTGTCCATGACCATGCTCATCCTATTAGCAAGAACTTTTGAAAGTATCTTACACATAATGCCCACAAGACTATTAGGATGGAAATCTTTCACCTCCATTGCACTAACCTTTATGGGGACGAGTGCAATGAATGTAGCATTTAAACTCTTCTTAAATTTTCCAAAAGTGAAAAATTCTTGAAAAACCTGCATGACATTCTCTTTCACCACCTCCCAACAAGTCGGAAGAAATGCCAAGGTAAAACCATCTGGGTCTGGAGCTTTGTCTCTATTTATTTTTCTAACTACTCGGTGTACCTCCTCCTCTTCAAAAGGTCTCTCAAGCCACATAACCAAAACTCCACCTGACGCCCCATTCGAACCTAAATATGACCAACCTGCATATTGACAGCCCCAAATACTTCAGATAGTGCTTCTTGTAATAGACTTCAATTTTTTCTCCATCAAACAAATGATGTCTACTTTCCAAAGTCTCAACAAATTTTTTATTCGAAGGCGCTTTTCAATCTCATTCAACCCCCTAACATTCTAAATAAGAATTTTGGGCTTCATTTATCAACAGCTACAGCCCTCCCTTTGTATTTGCCATGGCTTGCACTCCCCTCATTCCCTTCATAATTATAGACCAAGTAAGTCTTCTCAATTCTCTATTTCTTTTAGATCCCGTATCATGATGATAGTGACTTGCATCAATTGCTGTGAGGAGAGCCTTATACATCGTTTGGTTATACAGTTAATATATGATGAGATGTTTTGTTGGAAGTTAAATAAAATATTGTTAAAAAATTATTGTTATAATATAATTTTTTAATATTAATTTTGTTTTAGAATTTGAAAAATTTGAATTGTTTATTATATTTTTTATGAGAATTTGGAAAGTTGTAATGATTAGATGAGATAGTTTGGTATTTGGTAACCAAACCAGGTATAAATTGGTCTTCAAAACCCACACAAGAGATTCCTACACAACTGTGAATCTATTCCACATTTTGAATGACCCAAGCTGAGGATGAACTAGGTGGTACAGTACAAATAGGGACAGGATCAGCCCCAGTGGTCTGACCCAAACTGCCTTGCTCACACTGTTGTATCTTCTCACCCAAATTAGACCGAAAGAGAACCATAGTTCCTTCCACTTCTGCCTCCCCTACCGTGTGCGCATTATCACCCATAGATGCCACACTCTCAGCCACATTAGGAAGATTTTTCTCAATGGTTACAACTTTTTCCGGCGTCGGAATATTCCTCTGCACTGCATTGAGGTCGAGATCTTGCCTAGATGTCTCCTGTGAAATTTCTTGTGTTAACCCCCCTCACTCCTAACCTCCCAAACCCAAATGTTGATGCATAAGCTTTGTTGCCGGCATTGGAGACGTCACCCTTACCTCTGCGGTGTTGAGAAGCAGCCTAGATAATGCCGGTGCACTAGTCTGTATCATCCCACAGAGCATCGGCCTACCAGAAGATGTGTCCCTCGATTGCCCATCTTTCTTGTACAGTGTCAGCTCTAGGTTTCTGGCACAGGGGTCATCGGAAACTACCCCAGAAGACATTGATGGAGGGGACGGTGACACCCCAGGATGTTGTGGCAGCATAGCCACAGCAGAGGAGGACGTCGAGCCCTTTTCAAACTGGGTATTCCTTTGGGCTTGGATGGGCGTAAGCCCATTTTGTTTTAGGCGCCATCCCTTTTTGGGACGAGTTGGGACAAGCCCAAGCCCATCTTAGCTTTGCCTTTTCATGCCTCGTATACTGCCTTGACCCAAAACCAGAGTTACTTTGGCCTAGGCCCAAGCCTTGACTAGGATTTCAATCGCAGTCCACCCTGCCTAGCAAATCTTCAACAGACTTCTTCAGACAACGCAGCTCCTCCTCTAGCCCAAATAGGACTCTTCGCCCCTCACTTTCCACTTTGCAGATACCGAACAAACCACCGCTATCTTTTTCAGGTACAGAGTTTTGACCAACCCTCTCTACAACAGAACACTCCCTTGCTACCCAATGCCTTTTGTCCTTTTCTCCATTTTGTGAACAATGGCCTGTACCACCCTGCAACGCCACCCTACTTCCTACTCTACCACCCTTCGCAGCCGCAACATACGTCCTAGCATGCTTACCCAACTCTCTCTCTTTCCCATCACCTTGATCCACCATTGGAGCCTTGGAAAGGCAAGATAGAGCATGCTTCATCTCCATGGAAAGGCTTTTTCATCCCCTTCCTTCCATCCCTTCCGGGAACACAAGCAGACCTCGTCGCCCATTGTCACCATACTCAATGAATTCTAAATAACGCCGGTAGTCATTGGAACGCCGATGGGCAACCAATGACAAAGACCCAATACGATAAGTCTTGAAAACATCCTTCCTTCCCTCTGAAAAGAGCACTCTTCCACTGTGTTTGCCAGCCAACGAGCACGAGCACGAGCACGAGCACTGGAATGGCTGATACTATGTATTCACAGTAGAAGTTGTATGATGTTCTGCAATCTGACTTCATGATGGAAGTTATTGTATTTGTAATTCAGTGGTATATTATACATAAAATGTTTATTTATATTGGTAATTACCTATTGTAGAGACTTATTTTGGTTCTGGAGTGCCATTTGGTTTTTCAGTTAAATGACCATAATACTGATAAAAAAAATGTTAAATGTCCATTATGCAAATGTTGACCTTTATCTTGGACATGGCTTTTGTATTATGATATAAAATCACCACCATTGCCAGATTTGAGGAGTGAACTATGATCTTTAACTGTAGACATCATATCTCAATTGGTTTTAATTTGGTACAATTGTTATTCAAAGCTGTAGGTTTGTTGGTGGTGTTATTTTGCAAATTCACTAAATGTCACTTGTGGCACCAGTCCCAAGTGTTCTAAATTTTCAACTTACTACTGATGAAGAAGTTTTGAAACATTGGCGCCTTCACATAGATTAGTTGGCCTAAAGATTAGTTGGCTTTTACATGGTCAGGAGTTACTGAAAGGTGCAAGTTATGTTTTTATTTGCAGTTGTGGCAAAGACATGTAAACCTATAAAATCCTCTTTGGTGTGGACACTACGTGGCATGCAGTACTCAAAAGATGAACGTGATTCTTTGCATCATCAGAAGGTCTTGCCTCACCTCTTTCCCTGGAAAAGAGGAACATACTGGAGAAGTTTCATGCACAATCAAATTCCCATTTCCAATAATAGTTCCTTATCTATGATCAGGTACATCAGCATGTGGTACCTTTTTTGTTTGTTTGAAAGAAATATTTATAGCTGGTTGCATTTCTTATCATGCCTGTTTCTGTTCGCCTAAGCAAATATATTCCTTCTTTCAGTAGGAAATTGCTGCTCTTGAGAAGAAGGGATACTGTTTATACAAGGTCAATCAATGGATTTTCACTTCGTAAATTTAAGGTATTAAGTGTTGGTGGGTCTAGTCTTAAATGGTCAAAATCCATTGAGAAGAACTCAAAGAAAGCTAATGAGGTTAGTTCTGCTGCAACCCATGCAGACAATTATTTCACCCTTTATAGTTATCTTAAGCTGAGTAATGGTTGGTTTTCAAACAAAAGAGCTTTCTTATTGCTTCTTAAGAAGTACTCTTCAACTTTTCTATAGGAAGCTACACTGGCAGTTGCTGCGGTTGAGAGGAAGAAAAGAGAACAGAATGGCTCTGCACGCAGTTGTTCTCGGACAAAGAATAGAAACCATTCTTCCCGTGAGTCTTTTCATATTATAGAGATAACCCACATTGGCCATTTATGAATCCTGGTGTGCAGATGCATTTTCACTTCTTGAAATCTGTGAGATTTTTGTCTCATGGATATATTACAATTATATTTCTCTAACTGATCAAAAAAATCTCCGAGATATCTGTACTATTGGATATGATCAATATTTTGTTACAAATTGGACACTCAGCAAAGTTTCTTCCTTTAATTGTAATAAATTGAGATTTCATATATCCAATGATTTTGTAGGAGAACGGATATTCCGCATTGGTTCATTTCGCTACAAGATGGATTCCACAAAGCAGACGCTTCAGAGGATATCAGGTGGCCTATTCTTGGTTTCTTTGGTCATTGATGAACTTGGGCCTCAGTTCTTTACTTTGTCTGTGCTCGGGTTCTTTGTTTTTGTTTTTTTTTTTTCTATCGCAACTTGTCACGTTGTAGTGACTAGTTAGTCTCTTTTCTAGTCACAAAATTACTCTTACCAGTTTTTGCCTATGTGTGATGTAGATGATGAGTGTACAGGTTCTACTGCTGCTCCATCAGAGAAAGATACCAAGAAATCTTACATTCCAAGGAGATTAGTGATTGGCAATGATGAGTATGTTGTTATTTTTCCTCCTTTAATAGATTTCTCCAGTTAATGGAAGTAAATGTGGGTGCGCTCATAAACGAAGTCACCTGGTGCATAAAAATGCGAATTTTAGTGTCTCACCATTTTGAATATATTAGTGAGTGGTAAATACGTGTTCCAATGTTGGCAGGTATGTCCGGATTGGCAATGGTAACCAGCTTATTAGAGATCCAAAGAAACGAACTCGCAAATTGGCAAGTGAGAAAGTTAGATGGAGTTTGCATACTGCCAGGCTTAGGTTAGCTAGAAAACGAAAGTACTGTCAGTTCTTTACGAGATTTGGGAAATGCAATAAAGATGATGGGAAATGTCCCTATATCCACGATTCCTCCAAGATTGCCGTCTGCACAAAGTTTCTGAATGGTTTATGTTCCAATCCCAACTGCAAATTGACTCATAAGGTCTAACTACATATTCAGTTAAAAGCTTGATGTGGTCCAACTCAATAATTCTATACTTGTTTGTTGACGGTATATCTTGATGCAGGTCATTCCAGAAAGAATGCCTGATTGTTCTTTCTTTTTACAAGGTGCTTTTTGCTAAATTTGCTGTAGTTGAAGTATTTAAATGCATTCAGAATTCTGATAGATTTCCTCGCAGGTTTATGCAACAACAAAAGTTGTCCTTATAGACACGTTAATGTGAATCCAAAGGCCTCTACTTGTGAAGGATTTCTGAAGGGCTATTGCGCTGATGGTAACGAGGTATACTGAGCTTTTTTTTCTCCTATTGATATCAATTATACAATATGTTTTTTGATAGGTAATCAAGAAATTTTATTAATAGGAAAATGAGGAATAGCCCAAGTACACAGGATGTATACATGAGAACATTGAGAAGTACTTAACTAGGGTTTACAACCGAAAATTGAAAAACATGGACAATTAGCTATGTTTGGAACACAAGCTCATCTCAACCCACCTAAAACCAATCATTGATGGGACCAACTACTTTTTCAACTTCCCATATAAAAGTTAAACCTATCTCAACCTATTTCATATATTTAAACATGTATCTCAATCTATTTACATTCAAACACATCTTAGTGGGACTTACAAAATATTACTATTCACAGATCAATTCAGATTATTTAAGATCATCTGAGCATCCAAGCACAACTTTAAGTCATTTAAAATCAATGACCCCTGCCCATAAGAACAAGGTTTTAAAGAAGAAAACCTTAAGCTCATCCATTGTCTTCTTGATCTTCAAAGTTCCTATCATTTCTTTCCTGCCAAATGCACCAACACATACATATAGGGGCCATCTTCCATATTGCTGCCACTTGTGGATTGCCTTGGAGTCCTCCCCAGCTTGCTAGAAAATCCACCAGCCTACGAGGCATGACCCATGATAATCCTATTCCCACAAAAAACTATCTCACAAGGTCATGGCCATCTCACAATGTAGAAGCAGGAAATCTACAGATTCCCCATTCTTCTTACACATTTAAGACCAGTCCAACACCATTACATGACGTTTCTTCAAATTGTCTGTAGTAAGAGTCTTTATATGTACGTTTTATTTATCAAAAAAGGAATCTTTATATGTACAGTGAACTTTGTCTTTCTTGCTTCTTATAAAGTGCTTATGCCTTATGGTTTATGAAGGGATTATGAATATTTATTTAGACATGCCATAGATTATGTTAACAACCTTCTTGGATCACATCTTTAATTCCTTCCAAGTATTAGGATATGAATCTCTTCCATTTAATATTGGGTAGATCATGCTATATCTGGTCCAACCTGACTCAAGCAATTGACCTCTTAGGGATGAGCATGTACTTTTCTTTTTCGCCCTGGTCAAACATTTTTTTTCCAATCCTCAGCAGCTCCTTCTCTTTGCTGTTTAGTCTGGAAGGCTCTATAATTGTTGATACTCTCTGCATCTTGTCTTGACAATTCTTTTAAATCCTGGATTTCTGTTTAATACTTGATTTACACCCCCCCCCCTCTCTCTCTCTCTCCACACGCACACAACCCCTCACTAACTTTAGAATGAGTAAATGGGAATATCTCTGCACTCACAGTGTCGGAAGAAGCACAGCTATGTCTGCCCCGTTTTTGAAGCAACAGGAACCTGTCCTCAAGGGTCCAAGTGCAAACTTCATCACCCAAAAAACCGAAGTAAGGGAAAGAAAAGGAAACGGGTGGGAGCACAGAAGAATGCTCGAGGGCGTTACTTTGGCTCTATGCATATCAATGTTTCTGCGCCTGGAACAACAGTTTTTGAAAAACACTCCTCACAAAACAATGACGACCTTTTACTTGAAGGAAAATTTGCTGATTACATCGGCCTTGATGTCAGCGAAGAAGAAGTTGGTGAAAGTAATGATCCAGGAAGCGAGCAAACATTTTGTGACAGTGATTTGTCAGATGTACAATTTGATGATCTTGATCAGCTAATAAAACCAGTTCGTATAATGAATTAACAAATTTGAGGACTGAAGTATCTCCAGAAGGTGACTGCTAAGTGAAAGCATGCAACAAACACCATGGAGGAATAGAATGTGTTGTAAATTCCATAAAGCGATTTTTCTTTTTTCTTTTTCTTTTTTGGAACTGACAGTTTCTTGTTTTCTGCCATTGCAGAACAATTTTATATGCTGCTCGGGCATTTGCTCTGTTTGTACATTTACAAAAGCTACTGAAGCAATAAAGCATTTTAATATCATATGGAATTGAGCATTAGAAATTCTGGCGTCCCCTTTCATTGTTGGGTAATTTTTCATGCGAATGCTCCATTCATCCATAATTTGCAGATGATATTAGCAAAGCACTTATCAATTATCTCACCTTTAAAATCATTAAGAAAGACGCTTCTTCAATGACCTCAATCTCTCTTCAGCAGTTTCCATTTTCAAAGCACTACTTGTTGGAATCAGTGAGGAACCAAAATTATGTTTGATTGGGTGCAAGCCTAACTAAAATAGATAAATAGAAAACAAATTATATATTATCATATTTGCAGGAAAAAATTCTCAGGTTAATGAAAAACACATTATATTTTCAATTTGGAAAGTATAACCAGTCATTTGGTACAAGGCAAGAACAAATTCCCATAAGGAAAGAGATAAGATTCATGCTGAGAATATGCTCATGCTTGGCTAAGAATGTGCCTCCAACCTTTGTTGCACAAACAAGGGGCATAAAAATAAAAAAAAAGTAAGAACTGAGTGAGACTCGATGGACCCCATGTATTCGAGATTCTTTTATTCACAAACCTTATCTTTTATGCTCACTCTAATATCATTGTCCAATGTCCATATTTTATACTATCTCATATAAACTTTTAGGGATTTTCTTTGTCCTCTTTTATATGACAAGAGAAAATCACCCTTTGTGCTACAAGGTATTATTAAAATTGTAATAATTTGTATAAATCCCAATATACATAATACAAGTCCTGCATAATTTATTTGAAAAATAATTAATTTTATCGTTAAAAACTAAAAGAAAAAAAAATTTTTTTTTTAGTTAGGTTCAATATATTTAATAATGAGAAATAATTTATATAAGTCTATAATAAACAAATCACGCGTAAACTCTGGTAAAAAAAATGAACTCTATTTTACAAAAATATAAAAAAATTTATTCTTTATTAGTTAGATTTATTTATTTATTTTAAAACAATTTGTACAGAGCTTGTGACTTGCAACTAGTATTACTGGTTTTGATTAGATGAGATAGTTTTAGATAAAAATTGAAAGTTAAATAAAAATTGAGATAGTTTTAGATAAAAATTGAAAGTTAAATAAAATATTATTTTTTAATATTATTATTAGTTTAAAATTAAAAAAATTAAATTATATATTATATTTTATATAAAAATTTAAAAAAATTATAGTAACGAGACGAGACAAGTAGAAGAAAATGAAAATCCAAACCAGCTCACGGTAATATTTGCGGTGTCTCTGCTTTTAGCTCTAGCATTACCGGCTCACCGATTCATTTTCAGAAAACAAAAGTATAACGTACATTTGTTGTCAACTATGTCTCTGATCCCGAGTGATCCGTGTAACGTGCAGTGCTGTAACTCTTAACTTGCTTCCGTCTCTCTCTCTCTCTCTCTCTCTGTGCGTCCGTAAAATTCCTACTCCTACTCCTACAGTCCTACTATCATTCTTTATAGCACCGCAACATCTCGGCGACTTCTCTCTCGCAACAATGCGTTCCACAACCCTCGAATCCACCGCTGACAGCCTCTCCAGGCTTGGCATCAGCGCGACTTTCGCCTCCTCTGCTCCTAAATTGCACGAGAACCTCCACCTTCTCTCCCCGGATAAGGTTTGCGCCAATATGTATATGTTTATCTATGTGTTATGGTTTTCGTGATTTTGGGTGGTTTTCACTGGGAATGGTGGCGGTTGGGCAGATTGAGCTGGCAAAGATGCTGTTGGAGATGGGCCAGAGTCATTTGTTTGATCATTGGGCTGAGCCTGGTTTCGATGATGAGGAAAAGAAAGGTTTTTTGGATCAGGTTTGGTTTTTTTCATTGTTTGTGATGTTAAAATTTTGGATTCAATACATATTTTGTATTCAATACATAGTTTGATTCTTTGTTTGTGATTTGTCTCAGAATTGTGTTTTTTTGGTCTATTTCTGTTTGCTGGATCTGTATTTGAAATCGAGTCTCTGTGAAATGTTTTGGAATTAGTGCTGAGTCTTGTCGAGTGTAATTGGAGAAGGCCCTTGTTCAAATTTCTTGGTTCTGTTTCTTTATGTCATGATTGATTTATGTGAATTTTAATTGCATATTTCACGTATCTGCGTTAAAAAAATTGTTAAATAAGAAAAAGATTGAGGAATTCGATATGCAAATGATTCTGGCTTTGAAAAATCTGCATTGGGTTGATTCGAACAGTAGAGGATGAGCGACGGAAAATGTTGCGTTTGAGAATGAGTGAGAGTGAGAACTTGGAAGACATAGGGTAGAGTGGAAGGCTGAGAAGATGGGTGCGGGAATTGATGCACCCAATGCCTGGTGCATGGGTGAAGTGAGAACCTTCTTATAACTGCCAATTTGTTGGGTTTTTCCTCCAAAATTGGTTCCAATTGAATTCATTCTTGTTTCCTTTAAGCTCTGTTATTGGGTTTTTAAACTTATCTTAACAATGGCCTCGATCAATTTTAAACTAACTAGGTAGCTTTCCATTTCTTCTTCTCATTGGAAGTTTATTTCAGGTGGCTCGGCTTAATTCCAGCTATCCTGGGGGTTTGGAATCGTATATTAAAACTGCCAGAGAACTCTTAGCGGATTCCAAAGCAGGAAAGAACCCTTTTGATGGCTTCACACCTTCTGTAAGTGAATATTAATATATATATATATATATATTACACCTATGAACTTATGACCTACAATCATCTTACATTTCGTGAGCCATTCAATGTAAACAGGCACAAACAACTAGAATTTATTCTTCCAAATTAGTTCCTACGGTATGTGTGAAAATGCATCTTACTATCTGCACAAAGACATGCAAGTACGTGCAAATTTGACATTTTTGTAAACTAGCAATTCTATAGCTTCAAATTCCACTTCAGTGCTCAGCACCTAATAGAAATATCTGTAGTTTGTTATATGTATATCATTACATGCTTGCACTCAAGTGCTGGTTTTGCGGGATTATTTTTACTTTTCTAGATGTTTATAGTCATTGTCATCCTGTAGCTTGTGGTTTGAACTCCCTGCCTTAAGACCTGTGCTCATTTGGGAAGCACTGTGGGTGCCAATGAGGGACAAGGCCTCTGTTTTATTTCTCTGATACAATCTCTTGATGCTCATTAAAATGAATGGGCCAATACCATGCATAGCCATTCTTGACCTCTTCATCTCATACAGCAAACATATTTAAGATGTGCTGGGCCTGTTAATCTCTCTTTTCCAAGAGTAATCTTTGTGGATACATGAAAAAAAATAATTTTTGCAGGTTCCAAAAGGTGAGGTTTTGACATTTGGTGATGAAAACTTTATCAATTTTGAGGAGTCAGGGGTCAGGGAGGCCCAAAAAGCTGCATTTGTCCTTGTTGCTGGAGGACTTGGGGAACGTCTGGGATACAATGGAATAAAGGTAATTAATCCTTGATTAAATACATTTGCATGTAGTTCTCTTGTTGATCATAATGTTCTTATGTTTCATCTATCATGACAACCCACATAGTGACAGCACACATATCTTAAACAGATTTGGCCTAACCATCAATTGTCTTTTTCAAATGTCTAATTTCCTTCTTTTTAACCTATTTCCATTTTCAAAGGTCTTCAATTAGATGTCCCAAGTGATCATCTGTCGGTCTGCATTTCATTAGGTCACGTTATGTTGCTTTATTTTTTTTCATTTTGTACCTAGTTTCCAGCAATTTTAAACATATTATTAATGCATTTGTATCATCTCGCGTCCTCATTGATAAGGACATGTTTATTGACACAGTACTTCCTTCAAGTGAGTTATGGTTGGCACATGGCTGTCTTGATTATTTGATTGAAATTTCATTGCACACGTGTCTTTCTTTGTGTAATTGATCTCATTTCTGGATTAATAGATGCATGTGATCTTAGCGGATTAGTGGGGTTAATGATTTTATTATCCCATATTTTGATCAATCCTGGTGCGAATATCTTCAGCCAAATTGTCTTTATGACTTGCAGGTGGCTCTTCCGGCAGACACTACTACAGGGGCATGTTTCTTACAGCAGTACATCGAGTCTATTCTTGCTCTTCAAGAAGCTAGTGGAAGACTCGCACAAGGTCTGTTGCCAACCAATGCTATTTGTCATGCAATATCTAGAGATTGCATAAGATGCTGTCTTGGTAATCAAGTGTCAGTTTTTTCTGATTTGCTATGGACCATTCGTTGGATCTACAGGAGATTTAGGTCTTATGTGGAACGAGGATCAATTATCTCTGAAGTGCTTATCTTGGTGTCCTGTAAAATCATATCTGACAAAACTTTAAGGTGGTGCTAGGAATAAAACAGGACATAGGACCATCCCCTTGGATGGCTTCTGATGTTCTGAGATAGTGTCATTTTTCTCCTAGAGTTTTGTCTTCTTTCAGAAAATTCTGTTGAATGAAAGGAACTAATAGCTGCACGATGTAAGACCAAGTAAGTGGGAAGCAGCTTCAGATGGCAGAGGCAAATGAACGGTCAATTAGCAGTTGAAAATTTTAGAATTTTGCGCCATGAAATAGTTCAGAGCAATCCAGTTCTCTTAATGAAATGTCCTCCATTATTTCCAAGATATTGAATATCCAAAGAAAGCTGCTTCTGGAAATTCTAAGACTGATGAGTCATTTCTGTTGGGAAAAGTGGCTAACTGTATTTGGTGCAAATTTTTGGAAAGATGGAATGAAAATATTTCCAACTTAGTCTCCAATCTTTCTTCTGCTGTTTGGCTCATTTCTTTTACACACTGGACAATAATCATGAACTTATCACATAATGAGACACTCATAGAATGATGCATCTGTAAGTTAGGACACTACAAGAGTTGCTAATCACTTTGAACAGAAGTTAATTTCTTTAGATGATCCTCATTACACCAGTTGTGCTGCCAATAAGTCATTTAAGTTACTTGAACCTTTCAAACATTACATACCTAAATTTCTACTATTTGCAAGGTAGGCCAATACAAGCATGTTATCAGAGAGTGCAAGTAAGATTAACCTAAAAAATTAGGGCAGGTTGCACGATTCTTTCTTTATTCTATCAATTCTAGTCATAGTTGTCTTCATCATCGCTTTCTCTGAACTTGAATTAAATTACTTTTTCTCATTGGCGCATTCATCTATCTCCTATGCACTTGGCAAACCACCTTTAGTGACTCATTCTCATCTTTTCCTTAAATAAGTTCTATCTCCACCTCTGAACAGATATTTTTATCTCTTACTTTATCTTCCATGACATCCCCTCTGATCATGTCACTGGCTATTGGATTTTGCTTAGTCAATGCAAACTAGTGAATGAGGGTGATTATTGTATTAAAATACTTTCTTTTTACATATAAAAAAATAGTATTAAACTACTTTCTTAATTTTGCTTCTTGGTTAAAGTAATAACGTTTATGATATTTTTGTAGGTGATTGTCAAACACGGATTCCTTTTGTTATAATGACGTCAGATGACACACATACACGCATTGTAGAGCTTTTAGAATCAAATTCGTATTTTGGAATGGAACCTACACAAGTAAAACTTCTAAAACAGGTATTTTAAAACAGAATTGATTGGTTGTTGACGTCTTACAGGGCAAAGCTCGTTGTAGTAGTACAATGGGTTCATTCTGTAATCAATTTTCTATTCATTACAGGAAAAGGTTGCATGCTTGGATGATAATGATGCCAGGCTTGCAGTTGAACCACGTAACAAATACAGGATTCAGGTAGCGATGGAATTAAATAGACTTGATAGTTTAGTCGTTGGCATCAAATAAAATTCTTAACCTTGGAACTTTATTGCATATTTGTTCCTTAACCCTTTTCCATTGGTGGTAGACAAAACCTCATGGCCACGGTGATGTGCATTCACTTCTGTTTTCTAGCGGCCTTCTGAAAGTTTGGTAATTCTTAAGATCTCATCTCAACTCTGGAATTTCTTTTTGTGCTTATGAGTTTATCATTATTTTAAACTTCGTAATTTTACTGTTTATCTTGATTGCTTGTTTGTGTACAAATATAAGATCTATGCCTGTGTCCTCACTTACATCTCATTCTTTTCTGGCTGAGTCACATAAATAACCTCTGGACTTATAGCAGATAGAAAGCCACTGCATAGTGTAAAACTATAGCTAATCTAATTTGCACCTCAAATTTCTGTTTATTGGCATCCTTTTTTGCTTCTATTTAAAGAAGAATTAGTAGGTTTGCAATCATTTTATCAACAATGACTGTAGCTTTATCCCTAAAATTTTTTTCTGGAAGTTTGACAGCCTAAAATTACCTTTGGAAATTCATGGTACTGGATACAATTGTTTTTTTAATCAATAAACAAGTATTTTATTGATGGTAATAGGCATAACCCAAGTACATGGGACATATATAGGAGCAATAAATTGTTATGTCCCATGATATGCATTTATTTCAAAATTGGCTTGGAAAAAGGTACTTTCATGACTATAGTAGTTCATGATTATTTCAGGCACGATGCTGGTTTGAGATGGGTTCTGTTTTTCCAAGATACAAATGGACTTCTATTCAAGGTTTGTTGATTCAATGTTATGTTTTATTTTTGGTCGATATATCTCTCTGGTGGGGTTACCCATATAAAAAAATGTCTCTGCTAGGGTTGTGCTTGATTGCAAAATAAACTTTCTCAGCATTGGTTCTTGTTTGAATGTAGGCAATCCCAGCAGCTCTGGGTGTAAGTGCTACCAGACAATATCATGTTAACTCTCTTGCTGTTCCACGTAAAGCAAAAGAAGCTATTGGAGGAATTACAAAACTTACTCATGCCGATGGTATTTTGCTGTTTTATTGAATACATTCAGTTGTACGTGGTTCACAATTTTCAACTTGTATCATGGCTTTCTTTTCCTTCAAGTTATTCGCTATGTTAATTACTTTGCTTAACTTGTGTGAAAATGGTATATCACATGCAAAATTTATTGTGGTGTCCATGTGGAGAATTTGTTTCTATTCTAGTCTTTAATCATTCCTCTACAAATTAAATTGCTTCAGGGAGGACAATGGTGATCAATGTGGAATACAATCAGCTTGATCCTCTACTAAGAGCAACAGGACATGACGACGGAGATGTTAACGATGAGACTGGCTATTCTCCTTTCCCAGGAAATATAAACCAAGTAAGCTTCTTGAGAAAACTCATCATCTTCTGATCAAATAGGGTGAATATCCCCTATATTAATCTTCTCAAATTTCTGGTGTAGTTTATTGGAGTGTGCCGTACCTAAGTTTACAATGAGTGCTGCCAAGTATACTGAAAAATCCACTGGATCTTTTCAGCTTCTGATGAAAATCTCAAAATTTATTTTCAAAATTTCCCCACCTCATCAGAAGGCAAGGGAAAGTGGGTGGATGTCTTGTAAAGTACCTCTATAGAAAGTTACAGCAGTTTTCATATTTATAAATAGAAAATGATTAAAACACAACCTTTTTTACAACTCTTTTTTTTTTTTTTTTTTTTTATAAGTAAGAAAGAATTTATTCATCGAATGAAATAGATGCATGCATACAGGAAATATACAAAAAAAAAAAAAAAAGAAGAAGAAGAGAAAGACTGCACATGAAACACCACTCCATAACAAGAAGACTGCACTTTCTCAAGTTATCGATCGTCATAATATTCCCAAGTGATGCTGTCCATATGAAAAAAGTGACTTTGGAAGGCACATGTGACCTCCAAATACTCTTCCAAGGAAAAGGAGAATGTTGACGCCTTATAGTAAGACCGTACCGAAAACTTTATACTGCCTGTATGCTTCCATATTATTCTATCCCTCTCATTACCACCGATCCCCAATGAGTGTAAGAAGCTGAAAAAATCAGAGACCGCATCAATTTCCCAGTCCTGTACAGCTCTAGTAAAAATACATCCCACTGCAATGTTCCATTGGAACTGTTTAACAAATCAGCAACGGTAGCATTCCGATTGGCTGCCAAACGAAAAATAACCGGAAACATACTAGAAAGAGCCCGATCACCACACCAAACATCAAGACAAAAGCGGATCTTGAACCCTCACCAACAACAAAATTTATATGATTAGCAAAAATCTCCCAACCCTTTCTAATAAATTTCCAAAGACTCACACCATAAGCCCCCCTTGCCTCTTTAGAACACCAACCCCCCCAATCACTCCCATATTTCCTATCTATAACCTCCCTCCACAATGATTCCCCTTCCAATTGATACCTCCACAACCATCCCCAACAAAGCCTTGTTGAAACTTCTCAAATTTTGAACCCCCAAACCTCTGTTTGAAATAGGAGCACAAACTCTATTCCAACCAACAAGGTGAATTTTAGTCTCCTCACCCATTCCATCCCACAGAAAAGTACGAAATAATCTTTCAATCCAACTTGGCACCCCTGCAAGCAATGGAAATAAGGATAGATAATAAGTTGGGAGATTGGCAAGTGTACTTTTAGTAAGAGTAATTCTACCCCCTTTAGAAAGAAAAAATCGCTTCCAACCCTCCAGCCTTTTCTCAATCTTCTCAACTACCCCATCCCATATGGACTTAGCCTTAAACGACACCCCCAATGGAAGGCCAAAATATTTCATAGGTAAAAAAGCAACTTTACAACACAATAGGTCCACCAAGCAGTTAATATTCCGCACCTCCCCCACCCGAACCAACTCCAACTTACCCAAATTCACCTTAAGGCCTGATACAGCTTCAAAAATAATAATACAAATCTGTTTTAAATAAATGATATTTTTGTAAAATAAGTTGTATAATAGCTATAGGAGTATTATTGTTTTACAAAAATGCCCTCCATTTAAAACAAAGGAAAGGATTGTCTGTATCACTAGAACTAGTGAAGAATCTGTAGAGTAAAGTGGTGTTTTTTTATTCTCTCTCTCTCTCAGTTGTGTATGTCTGTGCACACATGCTTGATTAATGGTATATGTACTTATTAGGCCTCTCCACATATCAGCTTAAACTTCTTGGTGACATTATTTACCATGGTATCGAAGCTTGGTTTATTTTTTTTCGTTCTTGTATATTACATGTTGTGAAGCAGTATTTTTGTTTTAATTGGGTCATCAAGATATTTTTTTCTAGTTTTTCAATCATTCTATACCATATCCAATCTCCGCATGCCTACATAAAGGGAAAAAATCAACTTCTTTTTGTGTATTCTGGAGCTCCCTATTCAGTGCTTTGCATGTGCAAATTATTGGCTTCCTCCTGGACATAGGAGGTGATCATAAGGAATCCATACCAGTTGGATGTATACTTTGTTATGATTAGAAGTATCTATTAGACCTCTTGACCTACTAACTTAAGTTTTTTGGTCGTACATTTTAATGAAATCATAGGAACAATTTAGAAAAGGAGGTTTGAGAATTTTTGTTACATTGGTTTTTGATGAAATACATGTCCTACCAACATCTGTTTTCTCTTTTAGGTAAAAGTTACCGGGTGCTTCATTATACATTTCAGCTATCATCAATATCAATTATAAGACTTTGTATCTTGGCTTTAACATTTGATTGAGATTTTCCTATGTTTCACTTGCACATTCTTTTTAATGGAACTGTTACATGCCTAGGCTTTAGCAGTCCTACCAACATCTGTTTTTTCTTTTAGATAAAAGTAACCTGTTGCTTCATTATACATTTCAGCTATCATCGATATCAATTATAAGACTTTGTATCTTGGCTTTAGCATTTGATTGAGATTTTCATATGTTTTACTTGCACATTCTCTTTAATGGAACTGTTACTGTGTTACATGACTAGGCTTGACTTGTATGACTCTTTTTCCAGTTGATTTTGGAACTTGATCCATACATTGAGGAGCTCACAAAAACAGGAGGTGCCATAAAGGAGTTTGTTAACCCAAAGTAAACCTTCTCTATCTACGTCCAAATTTTGGTTAGAACTTCTAAATTATTGTGTGTGCTTAATTGCTTGCAGTGATCAAGTGTTCCAAAAATTATCAAGTCTTCTTATCTTTGATTTGTTGCTTAATCTGCAAACTTTTTCACTTGGGCTTCATAACTCTTATTGAAGAACAACTCTATTTAGCAACCCTACACCACACACCTGCTGGCTGCTTTTATTTTTTATCTTTTTATTTTTTTCCCTCAACAGGTGTGTTTTATTTTTTATCTTTTTTTTTTTTTTTCCCTCAACAGGTGTTTGGTGTAGGGCTGCTAAGTATAAGAACTTTGAATTGATAGATTGACAATAATTCACCTGACTAATCTATTAAATGTGTTAGTCACACCTTTGTATATTCCATGTTATAAATTTTCTATTTGCTGTTTATGACCCTCTAGCATTGGAGAAATGTTGTTGTTTCTTAAATTATTTTGCTCACGGCAATGTTTAGGGAATGAGGTAGTTATAGCTAAGTCCTACTTTGAATAGACAGCTGCTTTAATTTTGAAGGCTATAGAAGTTAGATTCAGCATGATTATTCATGTTGGAAAAGTTGTTAAAGAATCCAAAGCATGATTCCAATTTTTTGGAGGTTTGGCGACACACTCTCACTCACACATGATGTTGCAAATATAAGCTAGTGCTTCCTTTTTGTTTACCATCGTCCTTGTATCCAATTTTACTGCAGATACAAAGATGCTAGCAAAACTTCGTTTAAATCCTCAACTCGTCTAGAGTGTATGATGCAAGACTATCCGAAAACTTTGCCTCGAACAGCAAGGGTTGGATTTACGGTAATTTATGGTTTCCTCAGTAGCGTTCAAGCCACTCACAATCCTTCCTTAATCTTGAGTCTTATATGTTTAGATCTACTTGGTGTCTTTAATGCTATCCGAAGAATGCTCTTCATATTTGTTTTGTGATAGCATGTGCTATTAAGGTAGTTCTTTCGTCGTTGCCCTCATTGTTTGGTAGTTGTACTATGATGATTAGATCATGGATGCATGGCTTGCTTATGCACCTGTGAAGAACAACCCTGAGGATGCTGCTAAGGTAAGAGTATCTTCACTACCCTTTCGGCTGTTCCTTGTTTTGGTACTTGAATGATATACTGGGTGGTTTTCAACAAATTATAATTTTCCCAAGTCTGACCAATTTGTTGGTTGATAATGTAGTGGTTTTAAAAACTCAAGTGGTACAGTGCATTTTCTTGATTAACAGAATGAGGATTTTATGACATTGGATTTGGTCAAACTCATGCCATAAAATAAAACAGACTGCCCCCTTTTTCTCCATGGCTGCTGGATATATAATTATGTCATATATTTTAATCCCCTGCACACAAGAGCTCCTCAAAGATCAAGTGATAAGCACAGTGTGATTTGTTTAGTAGGACCGCCCGTGATTTTGTTGACAAAGATAGTAATAACGGTAATGGAAGTCTGGTCTATTGTATGGAAATTTATGCTCGGGGATGCACTTCCATTGTTTATATAATCGTCTAAGCTATCTTAAAACTTGCTTTACCAATTTACCTATTAAAAAAAAAAAACTTGTATTACCAATAGCTATGCCTTTCTATATATATATACAAAAGCTTGTTAAACAGGGTAGTTATAGCCAATTCATTTAGGTCTAGTTTGGTTTCACAAACCTTTCAAACCATCTCATCCCATCTCATCTCAACATCCAAATACCATTCAAACACAAACATTTTTCAATTTTAAATTTTTAAATTTTCAACTTTTTCATCCAATCATTACCTAATCATTTTAACTTTCCCAAACTTTCAAACAAAACACAAAAAACAATTCAACTTTTTCAAATCCCAAAACAAAAATAATATTAAAAAATTATATTCTAACCCTCTTTTAACTTTATAATTTTTTTATTCAACTTTTTCTCTCTCTTTTCCCAAAACCCCATAAAAATCTTAACTCAAACCATCTCACTACTATTCACAAATTATCTCACTACTATTCTCAGATTTTTCATCTCATTTCATCTGTGTAACCAAATTAGGCCTTAGTGTTGTGGAATTTCATATATTAAGAGCAAGGTAAGATACCATATATTAGACGTTCTAGACACCAATTTAAATTAAAAGTGTAGATTTTTGGATTCTACGCTTTGGCCGGCCATCAAATTGAGAAGTCATATCTGGTCTAGCTCCTCTTGATGCCCAAACATTGGCACTGGAAGTTTGTGTTTAGAGTAACAAAGCATCTTGGTCTGCATATCGTTAGATTTCCTGTTGAGTCCAGAGGGCTGCATTAGAAGCCTGGTGGCTCAAGAGCCTGTTAAAAAAAGACGTGTTTATATGGTGATATATTTATTGTTCTCCTAATAAACGCCTGCCATTTATCTTCTAGGTTATGTATATTTGTGGTTATAACTCCGATCTGTTGAGCTGAAGCTCAGTAAACCACTCATTTTATTTCTTATGGATGGATATGCCTGGTTTCCATTTAAGTACTCATTGGTTATTATGCATGTATTTCCATTCTTATCTTTGTTACTCCATTTTATTAGTTTTCTCTGGCTATTAGTAGATGTTTACAGCATTTAACAATTCTTTTTCCTTTATCTTCCATACCTATTGAGGTTAAACGAGATCTGGGCTTACCAGTTTGGTTTTATTCTGTTTCTATTCATTTTCTTGAGTTTAATTGAAGGTACCAAAAGGAAATCCATATCATAGTGCAACTTCTGGAGAAATGGCCATCTATCGTGCAAACAGCCTTATTCTTAAAACGGTAACTAATATTGTAATTCTATATAAATTTGTTAAGCATCATAAATTGTGATTGTAACTGAGATTACTTGCTGATTACATATACATACAGAAACAGTTTAAAGATCATACAGGATGAAAAATAGTTTAAAGTTGCAGGGAATTGTGACAATCCTTTTGTCATACTTGTATAAAAAACTGTACAAAGGGTATATAAATAATAAAATCTATCTCTTTCCATCAGAGCAGAGGTCTTGAGTTCAAGCCTGACTCTACACTTTACCCAATTTAATTAAATATTTCACATGTTTGGCCTACTTATGAAGTGAGAGTTAGATCCACACGTGAGCAGGAGTGTTAAGATATAATACAATTCATAAAATCTACCACATCCCATAAACTTAAGCTTAGGTTTTTGGGACAAGTGGCGATTTCACAATTTATATACTCTCTGATCCCACATCATGAGATTTTTCTCCATGATGCACTTTTTGGGTAAGCCTTCCACTTCCTAGTTGGTCTTTTAATAACCACATTACACACTCCGCAATGATTCCCTTTTTGCTAGGGGATGGAATGGCCTCCATGGCTGTATGCTTCCCTGCCCAAGCCTCGACACCAACAGCTCAGGCTCTACCACAGCCCAAACAAACCAAAAAAAAAAAAAAAATCCAAAATCATCTAAAACCAAATTTTGGCTGAGAGAGAGAGAGACATACTTGGGGCTGGGAAGCCGGGGTTGACGCCGAGAGGAAGAGAGAGAGATAGCAACGGATGATGGGGGTTTGAGACATCAAGGACGCGAGAAGAGGAGACAGTAAGAGAGGAAAGAGAGAGTGACGCTGCAGGGGGAGGGGTTTTGGTTTTTAAACAAAACCTAATAAGAAATGATGCTGTTTAATTAAAGATATTTTTTTAAAAAAATATGCATATATATATATGGGCAGGGCGGATGGGATAAACCCTGGGTGGGCTTGGGCACAACCCAGGCCCCGCTCCCCCATCGGTGGATGTGGTCCACCCCAGCTAGGCAGATGCAGGAGGGGTGGGGCAAGCCCCCGCCGCCCAGCCCAACTGTTTTGATTGATTCCATTTTGGGTGGACATACTCTGCAATGATCCCTAGCTCCTTATATTCTATTTTACTGAATAATTTCCAGCTAAATTTATTTTCAAATGGCCAAAACCTAAAATATGTTCTGCTCCAAGTATATGCGTGGTTTAAAGAAGGTTAAAAATTTTTCTTTTATTGAAACTGCACTTCTCTGAGTAATGTGAACAAACCTAACATATATATGCATTGATATTATATATGTACAGACGTGTGCTCATAATCTTACGTGGATTTGATGTATGAATACTTCAGTTATTTTGTAAACGGAACTACCTGAATAATATTGCAAGAAATCTATGCAAATCTAAAGTGCTCATAGATCTCTCTCTCTCTCTCTCTCTCTCTCTCTCTCTCTCTCTCTCTCCATTGTTTAAATTATGGCGTTTCTGCTTTTTGTCTGCTTCTAGGCTGGTGCCCAAGTTGCTGATCCAGTACTACAGGTGTTCAATGGGCAAGAGGTAGAAGTCTGGCCTCGTACCACATGGAAGCCCAAATGGGGGCTTACTTTTGCAGAAATCAAAAGGAAAGTGTGTGGAAGTTGCACCATTTCTCAGAGGTCCACCATGGTCATTAAGGGCCGTGATGTTGTTCTTGAGGATCTCTCCTTGGATGGAGCTCTTCTCATCGATGCCGTTGATGATGCAAAGGTAAGCCAGGACAAGCTGATAAAAAAGATGGATTTGAAGTAAAGTTTCCCAAAATTCTCTCTTTAATTAGCATGAATGCAGCAAATATTACCAAGTTAGTCATAAATTCCTGAATTCCACATATATCTGACATCAGTATGGATGCTTTCTAAGCCTGTTGCCTTTTCTGACTCATATTTTTTCTTGATATTATTTTTCACCAAAACTTCATTATAGAAATTAGAAACTATTGATATATGATCTCATTCTATTTCTTCCTGTTCATCTCATGTGTTTTCTGCTGTTGGCACCATTTGGTTCGGTTATTTAAACTAATTTCATATGGGTGACAATGTCAATACTCAATGGGTTTAGTATGTTTAGAAACGAGTAAGTACTTTTATTAACATGATCTTTTTAAACAGGTAAAAGTACGAGGTTCGGTACAGAACAAGGGATGGATTCTTGAAAATATTGATTATAAAGATGCTTCGGTGCCTGAGGAACTAAGAATCAGGGGTTTCAAATTAAACAAGACAGAGCAGCTTGAAAAGAATTACACAGAACCTGGCGAGTTCTGCTTGGAGCCATGAAAGTGAACTTATCCAGACATATCATGTCTCAAGCCAGAAATAATTAGGTGAAATGATTGAATATTTCGGGATAGCTTAAGGGGTGTTAGATTTTGTTTTTTCCTTGATATTTTTCATTTCCTTATCAAAGTTTTTGCAAAGATTTTCCCCCATTTATCAGTACAGAGTCGGAAAGAATATTATTCAATTTGGTGCAGAAATTTTCTTGGCTGTTGTATGTAATAATAATCCAAAAGGCTTAGGTAGAGTTTTCAAAACGCGTTGTTGGATTTAATTAAGCTTGATGGCAAGATGCTTAATAGGTCAAAACCTGTGTATCTATCCTCATTTTCTGAACAAGGGAGATCGTATTTGCTCAGCACACAAGTGCTTGTGGAAAAGAAAATGTTGTGATTTGTTTTTCTCTCTTTCTACCACTGACTTTGAAAAATCAAATACGATGTGTAGAAAATGTAAGATTTCAGATGAATTGATAATCATTATCACATGATCACTTTCATATATAAATGGCTCTTCATGATCACTTTCATTGATGATCATTATCTTCGATCTGATTTATAATATAAATGGCCCTAAATGATATTTAAGGGTTGCATTATACAAATGGCCATTTGTGAAGTTGACACAATTTAATATTATATAATATATATACTCAAATTGAAAGTCTTTTTTATTGGGATGAAAGTTGTTTGAAAAATAAACAAATAACGTACAAAAAGAAAATATAACAAATTAAAGCAAAGCAAAAAGGGATAAACTCCACAAAGTCCACAAATATTAAACTTCTTGGTTAAAGAAGAAATGATGTTACTCTGAATTTTGTCATTTCCAATCACATAATCAGCTTATTGGTATTCATATTTTTATGATTTGTTTTCATTATCAATTTTTTGGTATTCTTAAATATTTTTTTAAAAAAATAAAAAAAAAATCACAATATTATTAAAAAACTTCCTTAATCATTAAATAAAAATAAAAAATAAAAATACACTATCGGAAGAAATGTTCAATACCCATTATTGGGATCCCAAGCATTTCTCTATTTTTATTTAAAAAAGTGACAGACTTATAATAACTTAAATGTGCATGTCAATGTGTCATCGGGGATGATAAAATCAAATATGAAGCAAAGAATTAATTGCTTAAAGATAAAATCTTATTTTGAAAAAAAAAAAAAGAGAGATAACTCTAACTAGTGGAGAGAATATTTGACGGGGATGTCTACCCAAAAAAAAAATATATATATACATAGAAGAGAGGCCATGAATTATTATAAGTAGCGTATTTATATGGTCGTCAAATCAATGATTGCACCTTGGTATGTCTAAGAAAAAAGAGTAAAAAATGGAAAAAAAAAGTTTAGATTGATAAGATATTTTCATTTAGAGAAATGATAATTATAGTCGTGATTGCGTAAGTACCATACAATCATTTTGAAAAAAATGAATAACTATGGGACCCATATGAAAAAAATTAATATTTTAATAATAGACCGAGTAATATTACTCATTATCTTAATTCTCATCATCGATCCTATGATATAGTATTAGATAATTGGAGATTATTTATTATATTTCATTTGTGAACCTATTATCTAATGCCACATCATCGGATGATGATCGAGGGGATGATGAGAATTAAGATGATAAATAGATATTTTCATATTATATATATTTATCTTTCATGAATTACATGATCCATCCATTAATAATCTAATTCAAATTAGTTTTTTTTTAAGGATATTAAATCATATACGTACGTGCAACGACCGATCGAGTCTCTATCATATTGCCAAGAAAAGGACAATAATTATTTTAAAAAAAAAATAAATAAATAAAAGAAGAGGACAATATTAATACGTGAACAAGTTTCCACCATAAAATTCTAATTTCATAGACTCACGATTTGGCACCGCTCGATCTGATACGCCAAAACTTGTCCGATTGTGCCTACCCAAGTCTGAATTATTTGCCCTAGCTAGAATATTCGAAAATATGTTGACAGTTGACACTATAGATGCAGGGTGAGATATTATAGAAAGAGAAGTGATATAATTACAAAAATATTTTATAAAAATAAATTTATAAATATATATATATATATTTTCACGTGATATATTAAATTTAAATCATAATAAAATTAAGTAATTTTATAATTATTACACCAAATTATATTAATTTATGAATTTAATTTTATAAAATCTTTTTATGATCAACGCACATGCAGCATATATTGGAAAATTCTAGTTCTGTAATTGAATGATTTGTCTTTCGGAGAACTTCCTACGAAGTTTCATGACAACTTCCTTCGTCAACCGCCCCAGTGTACTTGACGCGCGTACGGGGGCCAAGTACACGACGATCTATTCATTGTCTTTTGTTGAAAATTATATATCATTTCGTACCTAAATTCCGTACCATAGAATGGCAAAAACGGTGACTTTCTGCCTTTTGGGGCTATAAATATGCCGATTAGCTAGTATGCAGTAACCTGCCGTGTTCATCAACATTGAAGGCCGCAACCACAAAATTCCTCGAACAGCAAGCATATCATGTCGTGTACGGTCTGCTAATTCATGTGTTAACCTTTATGGTGACTTTTTCATCATGTCTCCCCTCAACACCGACGATTTACAACAGATTTTTGAAAAGCTTGACAAGAATGGAGATGGGCTCGTGAGCCTGGAGGAACTCAACTGGCTTCTCGGGAAAATTGGCGTCAAATTTAGCGTAGAGGAGCTCCAACCACTCGTGGGAAAACCAAGCCTCGACTTCAACGAGTTCTTGTTCTTTTACGATTCCATATCATCGGAGAAAGACAACAACATTAGCAGCAGTAGCGAAGTCCTGGTGGCCGACCAAGAGTCCGGTAAAGAAAGCGACCTTCTCAAGGCATTCGAAGTGTTCGATTTAAACGGCGACGGCTTCATTTCCTGCGAGGAGCTGCAGGACGTGTTGTCACGGCTGGGGCTTTGGGACGAGAGCAGCGGCCGAGATTGCAGGGCTATGATTCGTGTTTACGACACCAACTTGGACGGACAACTTGACTTCGAGGAATTCAAGAACATGATGTTTCTTACTATTTCTTGATCATTGATCATTTCTTCGTGTACTAGTAATACTATATATTCATCGTACGTCCGTGTTCTTCTTAATTTACTACATTATATATACGGGAAAATCTTCTTATTATGATTGCTATTAATAAATAATGAAAACTCGATGCCACAAACAAAGTATAAGTACATGTTTGAGATTACGGTGAGAAATATAATTTATAACTTTAGGACTTATAATTTATAATTTAATTAATAAGTTTTACTATTAAAAAGTTATTTACTGTTTGGTAACCATATGTTTAAAACACTTTCAAATATGTTACATTTGTTTGAAAACAAATTAAAAAAAATATTTTATGAAGTAGAAATAACGATTATTTAAATTTTTAAAGATTATAATCATATCCTTGAAAGTTTGAAAGTTATAATTATCTTAAAATTATATGGATATTTTCATCAATTGATAGTCTTTTTAAAATTCGAATTACGTTCCAGAAAAACATTTTTGAGAAAAAGCATCATTTTTATACTTTTCTTCAAACACACTTTTTAGCTTATTTGAGATTAAAAGTGCTTTAATATATAACACATAAACGACCTAATTTTTTCATTAAAGAGGTTTTAAGAATATTTAAGCACTTTTTATGACATTTACTGCAATCTCAAACAAGCCCTAAGAACCATATAATAATATTAAGCTTCTGACAAATTAAGGAATGTTCTAGTATATGTTCTCGCCCACACATGCATGCAATATATATCCTTCTATATCTATAGTTAATGATCATGAAAATGTAAAACGCCGTAGCCTTGATATTCCGGCATTAATAATATCCCATGCACACGCTAGCCAAATGGCATTACAACCACAAAACTCGATCGAATCTCAATCCGGATCATTTCTTGTCTATATTGCGAAAGTTATCTGCAGGAAATAAGTATAAATGGCCCATATCTCTCTATCTATCGATCTCATGTGATACATATCATCAATCCATTATAATTTTAATATTTAGTTTCATATTGATATGGGTTAGCGCTAAAGTAGTTCAGAGTCTACGTACGTACAGTACATATAAGGGATATATGCAAAAAGGGATTTTGTGGCTGCTTTTTGTGCCATATACAATGACATTTATATATATATATGGGTATAATAAACGTCATATATAGTATCGACGATTTGCATATTGCGTTCAACACGGTATGAATCGTATGGCGCGCGCAGCTAGTTATGTTGATATAGATATTAATGGTCTTCCACGTTTTATTAATTTTCTTGTACTGATCTTTAGATCTGGGATTATTTTTCTTGAAAAGTAAGGTTAGTAAGCTTTGAGGAAAGCTTAAATATTACATTCTTCGTGACTAATAACCAAGTTGTCCTCACATGCATGGAAGTCAGACGTACATCTGCCCTAGCTAGCTAGCTATGTTCTGCCCATTGCATTCAATAATACGCGTGACATGATAGGTAAAATAGGGCGCATTTTTTCAATTTCAGCAGCAGGGAATAAAGTCGGTTTTGGACCTGTGACGTGAACAATACGTAACAGTTGCAAAAAATGGGTTGAATATTGTTGTACCTTTTTGGAACTTGATCGATCAACATATATATGATCATGACGTCAAAGGTTGAAAACTATATCTGTGAATTGCTGCGAAATTCCCATCGAATAATATATTATTGACTAACGATATTCATCAAATCTCACAACATGATGCATGCATGCATGTCAAAGTACGTGGGGCCATATATGGTCCAGAATTAATCGTACGTGCTAGCTAGTGTTAAAGGTACTTCAAGCCATTAATTCTCCTGTTCCAAGCCCGACCTTAATTATGTGGTATCTAGAGTCGTATATATCTAAATTCGCATGAGAATTTGGACTTTCATGAAACCTTTTAATTTATAATGTATAAGTTCCCAAGTCAGTCCACTTGGTCATCAACTTGGGCTGGTGGGATGATGCAGGTTGGGTTTATATATATCTTGGTTAAGGACGTGCTTGGGTAACGTCGTAATAAGATAAATGAAAATTTTATAAATAATAATGAAATAATTTATAAATATTAGTGAAATAATTTGAATAAAAATATTTTATTCGATTTTGAAAAAAAAATTGAATAAAATATTATAAAATTAAAAAATTGTTGGAATATTATTTTTATTTTAAAGTTTGAAATAGTTGTGTTGTTTTTTGTGATTTATTTAAAAGTTTACAAAAGTTATAATAATTAAGTGATAACTAGATGAAAATTTGAAAATGAAAACTAATATTTTTTATTTGAGTGATTTTTAGGAAAGAAATATATATATTTGAGAATATCTAAGAATACTCTCACTACAACAGTAAGTATGTTTATTGTTTTGTAACAGAAGAAACTATCACGGAAATGAAATAAACTATTACAAAAGGTTTTTTGTGGCTGTTTGAAACTGTCGATGTACCGGCACAACAAATGTGTTACAAAGCATATTTTATAATTGTTTACTATTCAACCGTTCAAAAAAAAAAAAAAACCTATCGATAGTTTTCCATTCATTTTTTTGTGCAAATGTGATCACAATTTGTAACAGTCAGTTTCCGTCATGAAAAGTACATTTGAACATAAAATATTACATTCAACCGTCACGCCTACCAACTAATATTCAAACATTAATTTTTCTAAAGTTCAATTATATTAGTTCAGACGGTTAACAAATACATTTGCACGTACTCTTTGTTCGAATGTTTGAGATTTGATATTAGAGATTTATATTCAAATGCCAGTTTCCAATACTTTAGACTTGAATATATACATTCGAATGGCTAGAACAATACATGCGAACATATTTTTCATTCAAATGTCTTAAATTTGATGTTAGAATTTTATATCCAAACGTCAGTTATCACTAGTTCGAATATAAAGAGATCTACATTCAGACAGTTATAACATTCACAAATATGTTTTGTTTGAATATTTTAAATGTAACATTCAAATTGTATAGTAATTTCAATTCGAACATTTGTTTATCATTAGTTTGGACATAAAGGGATATACATTTAGATGTCCATTGATATGTTTGCACGTTCATGATTTTACATGTTTGAACGTGATATTGTACGTGTAAACGTTTGTGGTCGCATGTATTATTATTTATGTTCGGATGTTGTTTCAAAGGTGAAGACACGTTCGGACTTTTGAGATTTACATTTGAACATAATGTCAATCAGAATTAATAAATTGATAAAATTAAATATCAAACTAGTTAAATTGAAATTGTATCATAAACAAATGAAAGATTATGTTTGAAAATGTTTCAGACTAAGAGTACAAAATAAAATAAAATTTACTATATAGTATCTTGCAGTTTTAAACATAGATTAAAGTTCATTTCTTCTTCTTTTCCCAACCACCCCGATCCTGCTACAATGACATTACATGTTTCATTTAGACCAACATCTCTTATTGTATTTGTTCTTAGATTTTAGCACATATTCTTTCCTCCTAATCTCTTTGCCATTCCTACATGCTCGTCTATAAATTTGACTGTTGAGACAGGAGATCCTCCAACACTAGTTATCTCGATTTCATTTGCTCAATTTCTTAGCGCCCAATGTCCAAATCTTTAGTAAGATTATTCACTTATGAACCCAAGGTTGTGGAGGATGATTCGACATGCTAACAAACCACCATCCACACAATTTCACTTCCTAATTTCATATTCACAACACAAATTAACAACACTTCCACTTCTAAGTTTCACATTCACAATATTCTCACTATACAGACCATCACATATATATATATATTCTCTAAACATTCATAATTTTACAAGTTTCCAACAAATCAACATCCACACAATTTGACAACATTCAAATATAAAATAATAGTTCACTTCTAAAGCACCACCATCAACACATATAAACAATAAAACAATTAGTAAATAACATAAGGCATTCACAATTTTTTCCAACCCTATACATATTTTTAAAACAAGTTTATGTGAAATCTCTATTTTTGTTAAACCCTAAATATGTTTGTAACAAACTATCATATAGAAAATGATCTAATAACTTTCACATTAAATTAAATTTTCACATCTAATACACCATCAGCAATATATATAAACAACAAAACAATTAGTAAACTACATAAAATAATTAGTAAATAACATAAGACATTAACAATTTTTTCCCAACCATATACATGCTTTTAACACAAGTTGTGAAAATTTTATTTTATTTTTTAAATCCTAAACATGTTCTAGCAAACCATCATCTACAAAATCTAACAACTTTCACATTAAACTAATTTTTTACTTCTAATACACCACCATCAACACATATAAAAAGCAACAAGTTTAGATGAAATCTATATCTTTGCTAAACATTAAATGTGTTTCTAACAAACCATCATCCACAAAATCAAACAAAATTCACATTGAACTAGTTTTTCATTTCTAACACACCAATATCAACACATATAAACAAATTCCCAAAAAAAATTTAAAATCAAATTCCAAATAAATGTCAAGAAATATACATAGAAAACTTTTCCTCTCTAGATCCATTTGAGAAGCTCAAACAACACTCCTTCAAAATCAACACAAAATAATTAGTAAACAACATAAATACCAATAGTAAAAATCACCAATTGAAAAATTAAAAAAAAAAGTTATTTACCTTTTTCCTCTCTCTACCCTCTCTCACGCTCTCTCACTCTCTCTGTCCTCTCTCTCATAATCTCTAACTCTCTCTTCCACTTCCCCCCCCTCTCGGTCTCTCTTTCTTTCTCTTTGCCAAGTTGAAATGGGGAAATTTTTTGTCTCCCCTTGGTCTAAAGACACCCTAAAATTGTTTGGGGTGTTAGTTTTTTTTTTTTTTTTAAATCTGCTTGTCCTATTGCGATAACTTTTATTAACATAATAGATTTAAATAACTAGAACGATAGCATTCTAGCATGCGCAACAAATATTATGACAAATTTTTTTAAGGGCTACTTTTTAAAGGATAATCCATCGCATATAAGTTTAGTTACGTTAAAACATTAGCATACAACCATTCAAACACAGAAAAAATTGTCACTTGCTGCTAAATGTCTAGCCAAGACTCCCCCTTCATACCATCCAAACAATCATTATGTTACATACTAAAGTAACACTTGAGGGACTTTTAATAATAGGCCATACCCTCAACACTATATATATATATATATATATATATATGATAGCTCTATATATAGTACTATACCATACAATAGCATATTATTGTAGTACATATATTAGATTATACTATAATATATAACACTATATCTTAAAATTGTAACACTATTAACATACGAACAGTGACATATGTTCGTTCAAATGTTTCGCATTACGTTTGGATGTTATTTTTATGTTCGCATATAATCTTAAAAAATTCAAACGTTATTGTGTCATGTTCGAATGTGTGTGTATACATTTGAACTTTAAAATAACATAGTCTGAACATATGTTTGAATCATGTGTTAAGTATGATATGAGCTCAATTATTTATTTTTGTTTTTGCTGGATATGTTTCATTAGTTCACAACACGAAAACGAGGTAGGGAATGTGTAACAGCCCGCTAAAATAATCAGTTTTGGATTCTTTCCCGACAGCAATCACATCTCTCTCGTCTTTACCCTCATCTGGAATCACGCGTATAGATTATCTTTTCCGTAAATCACGTAATTTGTTCTTCACCGACAGCTGTAAAATCATGAACAATTTTATCCTAAGCGTTGTACCTCGATGGCGTTTTCCCGGATCTTATCCATCGAATTTCAAAGTATTAGATAAGCTTGTTTTTAAAGTAGCACAATTATAATAATTTAATGAGCTCTGAAAATATTATAATTGTGGATAATTACTTAGATTAAATATTTTAGTTGTTTTAAGATATTAAGATGTTTAATTTTACGTTGAAAACTCTTATTTAAATTAATTGGTTTTATCATCTTCGATTAATTAACGGTACTTTATCATTTTATATAATGATGAGGAAATATTATTTTATAAATTTTAGTTTATAAAATAATATTCTACCTTAATTCATCGTGGTGTTTTATTTAAAGTGTTTTATTTAAAATAAAACATTTACGCGTTTTTAATCAGTGTTTTAATTCACCGTTGAATTATTTGAGGATCCCAAAACGTAGGATTGAAGTTTATTACCTAGGCTCCTACCCTTTTTCCTTCATTTTTCCTTTTTTCTTTTTTTTTCTTCTCTTTCCTCTCCTTCTCTCCATGGTCGACTTACACCCTTCCACCATAGCTGATCGGTTCTAGCTTCCTACCGGCGCCACCTCCGGCCGCCGTGCCTCACCTCCACCTCCGGCATGTCCCTCCCTCACCGGCGAACACATCTGCACCGGAGGTGTGCAACGCCGGCCACCAATTCTCTCTCTCTTCCCGTGCTCTTCCTTCTTGTCTCATTACCGTCGCCGCCCCTTTGACCGCCCGTTTCTCCGCCGTCCGGTGGAGGTGTCGTACACCACCCCCGCCATTCTCTTCCCCTTTCACCATAGTTCATACACACCAATTTTCAGAGCCATCGGACCAGCCGTTAGTCGCCGAGAGCCCCCGGAAGTTGCTGCCCCTGCCCTGTTTTCTCCCCTGTTGCCGATTTCTTTCTCCGCCCAGAACCGCCGCTCGCCGGCGGCGTGGACTACACCACCCACCCAGATTTCTTCCCCTCTCACCGGTGAACATCCCCTCCAAGTTTCACCTCCATCCGAGCCACGGTTAGCCGCCACTCTCGCCTCCAAACAAATGGGTTTTTAAGGCTTTTCACCATTTTGGACCACCATACACGGCCAAATCAGCCACCAAGCACCACCATTGGATTCACCACATCAAGGGCTTCCTCCCCATGTCTTTCTTTTTCCCAAACTCTCACTTTTTCTCATATGGGTTTCTCAAAACACCCGTTCGGTTGCACCACCGTGCGCCGCCGTACACGGCCACCCGTGGTGTTTCACCACCACCATCTTGTTCCTCTCATCCTCATGAACCTCTCCAAGAAATTTCATGGCCAACGGAGCTTCGTAGAGCTCACACTCTCCCGCACTCTCCAAGGCCAAAAATGGTTTCAAACGGCCGATCTGCCGCCGTTAGCCACCGTCCGACCACCACCTCGCCACCACAGCTCCACCACATGTTCCTCTACCTTTCCCTAGCTTTCCATGAAGTTCTATGGCTTTTCGCTACCTCGCGTCTCCTCCGCTCACCGTTCGGAGTTACTGTTCACGGCGTGATGCCGCCGTGCTCCGCCACCTTTGACCATCACAAGGCGACCGTGAGTCTTCCAAGACCACGCCTAGCCTTTCTCAAGCCCAAACTACCACTTTATGTGGTGGACAGACACCGTACCGCCACGTATGCTCCTCCGACGCATGTTCGTGACGAGCAGCGAGCGACGCACGGGTTATCCCGTCGATGGTATAACCCTCTATCTTTAGTTATTTATGTTTAACATAGTTGATTTGGTTGGCTGTAGACTGTGTAGTTAGTGTTTGTGGAGTTCGCTGCGTAGTTGTGAAACGAAGTGTGGTTGTGAAGTGTTAGGCTTGATTTTGTAGTTTTGTGGACTGTGCTGTGAAGTATAGGCGTGAGATGGATGCCGTAGATGTGATACGGCGGGTTGTGTGAAGAGAATACGCGTGTAGCGTATTCTGTGTAATGCAGCGACGCGCCGCGCGACGTGCGCTGTAGTGATGTGGGTCGTAGAAGGAAGGGAGTACGCATGTAGTGTACTCCGTGTGGTATGGCGATGCATCGTGTGATGTGCATCGTGTTGATGAGTGTTGTAGCGAAGGAAGTACGCGTAGCGCGTACTCCGTGTCGCGTAGCGATGCACCGTGAGACGTGTATCGCAGTGATGGGTTTTGTAGTGTGAATGGAAGAGAGTTCACGTGAGTGTACTCTGTACTAAGTCGTGATACACCGGATGGCGTGTCACGAAGGGTTGGATGGCGTAGCAGAGAAGTGTGGAGCGTATGGTGTAATGTTGGGAAACTGTATGACAGTGTCCCGAAGCAGTGATGATATGGATTATAGTCCGGGATGACTGGTGTCATCTTGTGGTTGACTATGGCTAAGAGTATATGGATTGAGAAATGAGTTGTTTGTTTGGTTGTTATTGATAATTTTAATGAACTTGTTTTAGTGCAAAGGCTTTCTGAAGTCAATTTATCTCTTCCGAGTATAGTGAAACCTCAAGTTGGCCGTGGTGTTGCAAGTGCTTACAATATGGCAATTGAGTTCAGAAGTGAAAATCTTAAGGACTTGAGTGTTCCTCTTCCAGCTGTTGTGCAGTTCCTCGTGTCTCGCGCTCTATTCTCATAGAACGCGACGATCGAGGTAAGTTAGCCTCTAACTTACTATCAGTTTATTGTGTATGTGTGATGGGTAAGAGAACTACAATTTATGTATGTATGTTATCGTATATGCCATGTCATGCTATGTCATTACATGTTTATCTGCTACGTATGATTTAATCTCTCATGAATAATTATCTGTTACATAATCTTTTCTGTCATACAATGATGTATGTTATAAGTATGCCATGTTAAGTATGCCATGAAATGTTATGATTAAATCATATTGTGCCATTTACAAGTATACGCCATGTTAGAAAAGTATATGATATTAATTAATATCTCATGCATTAAGAAAGATAAGACATGTTATGTTACGTATAATACGTGGGGCCACAACAACTGTGGAGTACGTATTATATTTTATGTTACGTGAATACGTGGGGCCACAACAACTGTGGAGTACGTATTATATTTAATGTTACGTATATACGTGGGGCCACAACAACTGTGGAGTACGTATTATATTTTTATGTTACGTGTATACGTGGGGCCACAACAACTGTGGAGTACGTATTATTTTTTATGTTACGTGTATACGTGGGGCCACAACAACTGTGGAGTACGTATTATATTTTATGTTACGTGTATACGTGGGGCCACAACAACTGTGGAGTACGTATTATATTTTATGTTACGTGTATACGTGGGGCCACAACAACTGTGGAGTACGTATTATATTTTATGTTACGTGTATACGTGGGGCCACAACAACTGTGGAGTACGTATTATATTTTATGTTACGTGTATACGTGGGGCCACAACAACTGTGGAGTACGTATTATATTTTATGTTACGTGTATACGTGGGGCCACAACAACTGTGGAGTACGTATTATATTTTATGTTACGTGTATACGTGGGGCCACAACAACTGTGGAGTACGTATTATATTTTATGTTACGTGTATACGTGGGGCCACAACAACTGTGGAGTACGTATTATATTTTATGTTACGTGTATACGTGGGGCCACAACAACTGTGGAGTACGTATTATATTTTATGTTACGTGTATTCATGGGGCCACAACAACTGTGGAGCATGAAGTATGGGGCCACAACAACTGTGGAGCATACACTACGTGAGACACAGCAATTGTGACACGTAGAATACGTGGGGCCACAACAACTGTGGAGTACGTATTAAGTCAAGTTTCAGATCAAGTGCATGATAAGTCAAGTTTCAGATCAAGTTCATGTTTTGTTATGTACACGTACATGTTATGTTCATGATCAAGTTATGTTCCAAGTTCATGTTCACATCATGTTAAGTTCACGTTTACAGTATGTCTCAAGTTCACGTTTATGTCATGATATGTTCAAGTTTATGTTATTTTCAAGTTCATATTTATGTTATGCATGTTTACGTTCATGCTACATTTCAAGTCCATGTTATGTTTTAAACTCAAGTTCATGTCATGTTAAGTCAAGTTCAGTTCACGTTTAAGTTCTGGTTATGTCATGTTATATGTCAAGTTATGCTATGCTTATGTACGACTTTACTTATGCATTTATGCTTTTACTGCCATGCATGCATCTTTAACCTGTGTGTGAGTTTTATGTTAACTTACTGAGATTTGTAATCAAATCTCACTGTGGTAGTCCCAACTACCATTCCCCCCGAATGGTAGATCTTGTTACAGGACCCAAAGAAGAATTGGAATCTGACCATCTGAATACGGTCATCTAGGCTACGGTGCGATGTTGATGATGGTATAGTATTTAACTTAGGTTAATGCTTGTACTTTTGGAGTTGTATCTCAAGTATTCTTTTGATCACAACCATTTTGGACTAGTGTAGTGATCACGGCTTTTTAGTATGTTTTTATGTATGAAATATGTTTCAAGTATTTGGGATATTTTTAGTTTGGTGCATAGTATTGCTAAAGAAAAAAAAAAAATATCCGCTGCGAATATTGCATAATGCTAGATGCATGTTAGGAACATTGCATCTTATATGTCATGAACGGGGGCAGGTAACCTTGTGTTGCATGTCTCGACGCTTCAAATGTCCGTTCAATCCCAAGCGGAATTTGGGGGCGTCACAGAATGAATCCCAGACACATCACTGGTCAACGTTTGAAAAGTTATGGTCATAAGTGAGATCAAGATCCACAAGTTTGACTACTTGACTTGGGAGGGGAGGAGTTTGAGGTCTATCTTCATCACTAGAATGTGGATCGGCATATACGCATTGAGGGGGAAGATCTACCCATCCATGATTCGCAATTTTTACATGCAGACACAAGACATGCCATAGGATGCAGAGACTCACATTGTATCTATATGGGATATTCAGTTTGAGGTATCAGCAGACATTTTTGTCGACTTACTCAGGATCCCTCAAGTATCTGAGTCATTCGCTACATTGGATCAGGCTAAGCAAAGATTGAATGTTGAGACATTTGGATCATTTGCTAGTCATATCGAGGTCAACCTAACGGGCATAGATATAGACCTGTCAGATGGCAACGGGATTCAATCTCAAGATGATGACTGCAAAGAGGACGTTTTCACTCTCACGGGGAGATACCACACCCCATTTGAGACGAACAGTTCTTTCCACCAAAACACGTTGCTACTATTTTTTCAGATGTTGCAACTCCTAATTATTGCAACGTAGATTCTATGGCATATAAGGCCAACTTCACTTGGACTTGTGTGCAGTTCCTTCTAAGTTTAGCATGTGGAGACCTATTAACTTGCCATTGTAGATATTTGCTAGGATTTGTTACTAGGCCAGTGTCATCTACACTGACAATCGTTCATATAAGGTGGTCATTACTTGATTAGTATTATAATGAGGAATGGTACCCTGAGCTTAGGAGTGGTTGGCAGAGCAGATGAGTCTGTTTGACATGAGCTTACATAAGCATGCAGAGCTTTGGACATGTAAATGAGTGTACTCAATGTGAGGGTAGGTCTACACCAGATCTTGTGTTATCAACCTAGGTTGGCACTAGTGTTGCTTCCCATAGTGTGAGTGCTAGTGGGGAGCCGATGCGAGGATCTACAGGAGATGCGCACTCTGCTTGAGTCAATGTGATTGTGTTGGATATTACTACACACGTCGATTGATATATTGGGTCTCTTCGAGCATTAGTAAAGGTACTATGTCCTCAATTTGCCATTGTTTAGATATCCTAAACAAAAAGGTCAACACATTGTCAGAAAAATCTCATACATATTTAAAAAATGTGTACCTGTAGCTCTGAGATCTACTTTTACTTTGTGTTTATCATTTAATGTATTTGTTTGAACCATATAGTAGTATAGTTTGCATGTATAGTAACGTTTAAATGTAACTTATCTAGACCATATAAATTTAATTTTAGAATAGTACATTTGCATGTATCTCCTTTAACGTTCGATTAAATTATATACGTTCACCCTTATAATGATTTACATTTGAATGTACTAATATTAAAAATAATAGCGTATTGTTAACATGTGAACATATAACATTTAATGTTCGAAAGTTGGTTGCTTTATTTACCAACCTTAGTGAAGGTTTGACTAAACGGTCACTAAATGTTATATTGGTGATGGTTTCTAGATCGTCACAAATTCTAAACCAACACAAAATCTCAAATCTATTATAGTGTTAGAACAGACATGTTGCCGAATAAGCTCTTAGTACTTCATTTTTAAATACAACTTATTTGGATTTTGAGATGAAAAATTTTGCAAGAGTATCTCAGATCGTTTGTGAATAGTAGTGAACTGTTTGTAAATATTAGTAAAATAGTTTAAGAATATCTTAAAATAATTGTACTCCCAAACATACCCGTAATCTTTACATATAATTTTTTTAAAAGAAAAAACTATGTTTTAAAAAACCAACAATGCCTGATATGGAAATAATTCGTGAACTTCAACTTACATACTGTGTCCCTTGCGCAAGGATAGGTACAGATGTTGTGTGGACTAAGCCTACTCCTAGATGGGTAAAATTGAATTGTGATGGTCTCTGTAGGAGGAACCCGGGTAACTCAGGAGGTGGGGGAATTATTCGCGACTGTAGGGGTAGGATGATTGCGGCTATTTCTACTCTTTTTTGGCACGGCACGAATAATAGCGCGGAATTAAAAGCATTGTTGGAAGGCATTCGATTGTGTAAACAGTTTTAGTATTTTAATGTGATAATTGAAAGTGACTCGCGCATTGTTGTTGATTGGATCCGGAAAGGCAAATGCTCCTTATGGCACCTTTGGGATTTTTGGGAGGAGCTAGTGGTGGCTTTAGCAATGGTAAATTTCATGGTGGTTCATCAATATAGGGAAGGAAATAATGCAGCTGATTTTCTTGCGGGGGAGGGGGAGTTGGGCAAGAATGTGATTTACGATGACTGGGCTTCGCTTCCTCGTCTTCTTAAGGGATTCCTCTGTTTGGATTGGTGGGGTCTACCCTCCTTTCGATCATAGTCCAGCTTGGGTGTTGAGTGGTTTTTGCTTTTTGGTTTTGAGTTTACGATTATTTTATTAGTTGTTGGTGATTTGCTGTGATAGGCATGTTCTGCCCAGTTTTTTGATTGTTTTGTATAGTCAATGCCAATTCTCTTACTTATAGGTTGGGTTTGTTATAAAGGTATTCATCCGCCATAAGTGAGGGGTTTTAATAAATTTGGGTCGGCATCACAGTATGAGTGGTTACCGACTATTTTTAAAAAAAAAAAGTGGCTGGTTCGAAAACAAGTGCAAAAGAGAAGGTCAACGGTGTTATGGTTGGAATATACAATTCCTTGCCCCAATTAGCTATATATATCTGAGTTTTACTACTCATCATTCTTATTCACCACACTTATTTTTATTTAATTTTTGTTGCTTTTATTCTTCTTAAACTAATTAAAATTTTCTACTTATCATCCATACACCACACATTTGATAAGAGAAAAAAATTATAATATGTGGTGCATAGGGATAATGAGTAGAATTTTTCTATATATATATAAGTACGGGAGGTGCATGGGATATTATTTGTACATTAAGAAATATTCAACAAAAAGACACCTTTAAATATTGAATATTCTATGAATATATATTGTCAATTATCGTCAAATGTCTGTGACGTCTACTATGCAATTATATATGAGTTTTTCTACGTATAAGCAAAGTCGCGTATTAATCTGTATACCAATATTGATTCCTTCATATTCAAAATTTAAATTAGCACTGTTTTCAATAAAATCTACTTTATGACCAATCACATTAGATTTTTACATATATTAGTGCACAATTATGGTTGCAACTAGATTTTTCCATTATATATAGAGTAATGTTATATATAGTTTTAGGATGTGCAATCTCTGTGCACTTGCTTTAAAAATAAGTGAGATCTACCATTAAAAAAATAGTAAAAAAGAGTATGTTAGATATAATCATGAGTTGTACAAACGCTGCACTTTTCTTTTGAAAAAGAGTGAGGTCTACTATGAAAAAATTAATTTTTTCACCTAAATCCCATATTTAATCACTTTTTTTCAAAATGAGTGTGCAACTCTTACACATTCTACGACTGTAAATATCATTTCTCTTAAAAAGAATAATTTTATCATATGGGTCCTTGATTCTCTCACTCTTTCAATATAAGTACATAGGACTTGTATACTCTAAGATTTTAAAAATCATTTATCTTATATATATATGGACGACAATATAAAAAAAGAATATCCTACACATTTAGGATGAGCACAAAATCATAGGAATGGTGAATATACAAACACTATTTTTGGTGTATTAGGAATTTTGCATGGGGTTTAATTTGAGGAACTAATATTTAATTTCCTTCTATATCTATATATTTCAATAGTGGGATGTATGGAAATTTAAACTCTAAAAAAAGATTAAGTAATTTTTCCTAAACTTTTTGGATGGCTTGCCAAATTTCTTGGGTTGGTTGCCATTTAAACTTTTTTATTTATAATTTTTAAAGTTCTAAGTAAATTTTTTTATTACTATCAAAATATAAATAATGTAGTAATCATGTTCTATCATAACATGCCATATAATTAAAACCGAAGATTCATTAAACTGTGAAATGTTACCTTGCTGCCATAATGTGATGTGCTTCTAATGCCAATAAAAGTAAAAAATTTAATTAACATATAGCATCCTATCTAACATAAGAATATCGCATATCCGTACTTTAAAAATATCTAATAATTACTCTCGCTTGAACTAGAATTTTTCAAAAGGATGCTTAGAAGTAGTTTATATTGGCTCACTCAATTCTTTTTTTTTAAAACAAAAGCTCTATGATCGAAATAGATTATAGAGAGGGTAAAAATGACTTACCCAAAGCCCAAAGCCACAAAGACCATTAGAGGCCCATTGTTCTAACAAATCGAAGATAATGGGATGGGACAGGCCCATCTCGCAAGTGAGGGACCCTTTCGACCTTGCCCAAAAGTGTCGTGAGCAAGTGGGAATAGAGGTCCCAAGAAAACGACACGAAAAAATGATTGGGCACTAATAGGAGTGACCGGGGATGACATGCGCCGGCTTATCAGTTACCTTAGATCATCATTAATGCGCAGCTACTAGGATGCATATAAGGGAAGCTATGGCCACCCATTCCCTAGGAAAAGGAGGGGCTGCAAACGCATCAAGTTCCTAGAAAGCGACTATTAGAAAGCATGTATGAGAAGCAACCATGATCCATACTCTGAGAAAGGTGGATGCCATTGTAGCAGGCCAAGAAGCCACCAAAATGATGCTCGTGAAGTAGCAGCTATAGAGATGCACGCTGAGAAAGCCCACCTTTCTCAGAGTATGGATCATGGTTGCTTCTCATACACACTTTCTAATAGTCAATTTCTAGGGACTTGACGAGGAGAAAGAAAGGGGAGTCATTGGCCCTGGTTGATGGAGGCGCTGAGACGTAAGTCAAAACTCTAACACCGCATTAATCATTTCTTTCAAGATGCCATGCCACCTAAATGATTCACTTGCTCAAGCCATGGGCAAGATAGGACAGCTCCTAAAAAATAGGAGTTAGTGACACCCCAAAACTAGTATAAGATAAGCCAAGTCAAGGTACATTCAAACTCACGAAATTTTGGAGCTAAAAAATACATTTTAAAAAGGAAACTAACTTTGGCATTGGAAGGTTCCTTGACCACCCCTGAGCTTTCCTTAGAATTTGTGCTTTTGCAAGTTTTGCAATCCACACCCTAATTGTCCGAGGAGACCTTGCGGTATGTACGAAACATGTCCAATACAAATTAAAAACTCTATTAATGTATCTTAGATATTTTTAATGTATGAAAAATAATAGCAACATAAAATCCTGTAGATCATATCCACATAATGAGCATTTTTCGTCCATATTCAAATTTAAACGATACCTTACAGACAAGTGAAGTATCCCAAAACATGCACTTGGGAGTGAAGTATTAATTTTTACAGGACAAGCGACAAGTCCCTCATTAGAGGTCACCTTCACTAAAATCCAAACAAAATCATAGCCATGCTCTTGCTATCCATCTTGTCACCTTTAGAATATTTCTAGCGTCTCTCCATACAATATGTCCATGCTCTGGAGTGCACTGCACCTCTCATTTTAACATTGACTAATCCATTTTCGTTTCATTTTTCTCGTGCTTTCCCTAGAAACAAATGGGAAAGCAGAATCCATGAAGCCCATAATGTTCATGAACGCCTTGTGCGAGGCTGTTAGAGCTCCTACTTTCGTCAAGATTATGGCTTTTACCATCCTTTCTCTCTCCATCTTCTTCCTCTTCGATCGCTTCTCTTCCACTTACCCTTCCCTTATCTTCTCCTCCCTCTTGCCTGTCACCAGAAAGGCACCGTCTCCTCATTTTACTTATCCACTATGTAACAGCCCGCTAGAAATTCAATGGTGAAATTTCTATAGACTTTAGAAATCGCGTGAAAACTCCGTAAGTTTTCACGAATCGACTAATCGCATAGGTTTTAGTTAGTGAAACCCTCAATGATTGGAATCTATTTGAAACTCCAAAAAAACTTGGTTGAAACCGAAACCCTAAACGGTTTCCCCAAACCCTAAAGTTGGCCTTCAAGCCCCTTTGATCCAATTTCTAGCATTGTGTTTAATCACTTGATTTAATCACTTCCACATGCTATTAATTTCTCAAATTCCTATTATGACATCTTTATCCAACATTTTAAACCTTGGAAATTTGATTGGGCCAAGAAAAATTGGATTTGGGCTTGATAGCATCTCAAACCCTAACCAAATCCCATTTAAACCCTAAATTGAAGCCCACTCGGTTGAGGCCCACTAAGGCCCACGAATTTGGCCACCTTGGCAAAGCTCCTTGGAGAAGCTTCCTCCCCCACTTGTCAGACCATTCATTGCATCAAGTTGCACTCAATAATATGGAGGAACCCACCCCATCAAGTCCCATGTCTCATGGCTTTTGTAGGTTGTCCTTTGCCCCCCACTATCCTCTACCTTATCACATGTCTACACCTCCACTAAATGATTATTAAGGTCTATATATTTCCCCCTACAGAAGTCTTGAGTCGTGCAAGACCACTTACTTCACTTTAATCATTTCTTCACCCCTTCTTAGAGAGAAACCCAAAAGACTCTCTCGGGCAGATTTCTGTGTCTTTTTGTGTGGAGATTTTCGACCCTTTGTAAGTATTTTCACACGATGACTCCTTCATAAAAGTTGTTCCTTTTGAGTCTAGTTTCCGTAGATGTATTTTTCGTATCATTCCATGTCATTTGGTCAGTCAAAAGTATTTTTAACCATGGAAAGGTCATTCTGGGCGTGAATCTGGAGAGTGTGTTATGTTTTGGAGTTTTTGACCAAGCTAATGGACATATCTTGGTCCGAAAATTTTATGGAGTGTTCTTAGAATGTGTTTAAGAGTTTTCATTGAGGTTTTGTTGCATGAATAAAATTTTGATGATAGATTTTATTAGATCTAGAAACTTGAAAACTGGAAGTGGCAAAACAGTTTTTATTTGGATAAAGTTTGAATATTTCGAGGTTTGATCTTACTCTAAAGGCTTTGATATTTTTATATGATGATCCTAAGTCTCTTATTTTCATGTTAGGATGTTATTTTGGAGATATTTAGTATTAGTTTCAAAGATATGATTTTTCTATACAAGAGAATTTCGGTTAGGCCTAAGATTTGATGTTTTTAGGTTAGATCCATGTTTTATTGGGTTTTAGCCATGTGATTTTAATTTTGATGGTTGGATATTCTTTAAGACACGTTTTTAAACCATGTGATACTTTATTTCAAAGACCTCACCTTCTTAAGCCATTGATCAAGAGATTTATCAAAGCTAGTTAAGAAAAAGTTTCTGTTTTTGGACTAAGTGTAAATCAAAAACTCCAAGTGTTATTTTTGTGATTTTGGTGACTTTAGTTTGATGATTTAAAGCATGGTTTATCTGAGGATGATGTTATGAATATGTTAGAAGTAAGATTTGATTTTTTTGGAATTCTTGGTGATGTTTTGATTTAAGGACAAAGCTTGTGATTAAGTGTTTTGATCTTTTTACAAAAACAAGTTTGGTGTTGATTATAAGTCTTTTCTAAATGGATGTTTTAAGTATGGTTTTAAACCTAGGATTGGAAGATGGTTGGTGCAAAATTTTGGTTTAAGCATGATTTTGAAGTTGGAAGGAATTGCAACAAAAATCAAGAGAAATGGCCTATGGATGTTTCGGCCATAGTGTGTTTTTCATAGTTGTGTTTTGTCTTAAATTTTTCTGAGTTAATATTTGAGTTTAAGACAAAATTTACATGAGGAATGTAAATTTTGAAATTTTTGGAGTTAGGATGTGAAATCCTTAAGTTATGGGTAAAATGGTCGTTTTCCCACATGTAGAGGGTAAAATGATAATTTTACTCTAAGTTAGCTTGTTTTCATGTTTCTAATTGTTAGTAATTAAATTTCTAACTTTTAGAATGACCTTTTACAGTTCCTCGTGTTTCACACTTTATTCTCGTAGAACCCGACGATCTGAGTAAGTTAGCTTCTAACTTACTATCAGTTTATTGTGTATGTATGATGGGTAAGGGAACTACAATTTATGTATGTATGTTATCATATATGCCATGTCATTACATGTTTATCTGTTACGCATGATTTATTCTTTTATGAATATTTATCTGTTACAAAATCTTTTATGTCATGCAATGTTGTATGTTATAAGTATGCCATGTTAAGTATGCCATATGTTACATGTATGTCATGGAATGTTTATGTTTAAATCATATTGTGCCATTTACAAGTATACGCCATGTTAGAAAAGTTCATGATATTAAATAATATCTCATGATTAAGAAAGATAGATATTTAAGAGTGACACGGACCTAAGCGTGTTCACCACAAGTTATGTTAAGGATGGCACGGACCTAAGCGTGTTCATCACAAGTTATGTTAAGGGTGACACGGATCTAAGCATGTTCACCACAAGTTATGTTATGCGGTGGCACGGACTCAAGCGTGGTTCACCTTATGTAAAGTTCATATAAGTTTCAGATCATGTTCAAGTTAAGTTATTCATGTCAATCACGACCCTAAATGCTAGGATGGGGTAATATCCTAGTGGAACTCCTTTGTTCACGCTGGAGTGTCTAAATAGGTGTGAAATTCCCTGGGTTGACGAAGTACAGTCAACAGGTTGCGAATGGGGCCTAAGTAACTGGTTACCGGAGCGCGCCAGGCACTAACGCCGATGGTGCCATATTTTATGTTACGTGTATTCATGGGGCCACAACAACTGTGGAGCATGAAGTATGGGGCCACAACAACTGTGGAGCATACACTACGTGAGACACAGCAATTGTGACACGTAGAATACGTGGGGCCACAACAACTGTGGAGTACGTATTAACGCACTCACAGCTGGTCTAGATACCTGTGTTGTGATGCGGTAATCGGCAGGGACACACGGCTCTAGGGGACCCGTGTAGCACCCATATGGTCACGTTATTAATCAAGACAATTAAATAAGATTCCAAGTTCATGTATTTCACGTTCAAGTCATGTTTCACGTTACGTTATGTTCAAGTGTACTTCATGTTAAACTTAAAGTTCAAGTACATGTTATGTTTCAAGTTCACATCCATGCTATGATTTAAGTTCATGTCACGTCAAGCTAAGCTTCTGTTTCAGTTCAATTATGTCAACTCATGCTATGTTATGTCATGTCACATTATGCTTATTATTTTATGCCATGTTATGTCAAGTTATGTTATGTTTACTTTTGATTTTGATGGTGCATTCATACCTTTATTTCTATGCATACATCATTAACCTGTGTGAAATTTTTCTGTTAACTTGCTGAGATTTGTAATCAAATCTCACCGTGGTAGTCCCAACTACCATTCCCCCCGAATGGTAGGCGATGTGTCAGGTTCAGAACAAGGAGCAAATACTGATAAGCTGGAGGATGTTGACTAGACGCCGCAGATGCGATGCAGAGTTTTCAGATTCTATAGTTAGTTTCTTTTGGGACAGTATTCTAACCTTATTAATTGAGTTACGCGAGTTACTCGATGAACTGGTTCAATAAGTGTATTTTGGTACTGTAATGTAGAGTCTAGTCACCCATGTCTTGAGATTACAGTCTTTTGAGACCGTACTGTAATCGTGGTTATTTATTTTGTTAAGTATGCATGGATTATGTTTTAATTATTTGGGATGTTATAAGTTTGGTGCATAGTATTGCTAAAGAAAAAAAAAAAAAAATAGCCGCTGCGAATATTGCATAATGCTAGATGCATGTTAGGAACATTGCATCCTATATGTCATGTACGGGGGCAGGTAACCTTGTGTTACATGTCCTGATGCTTCAGATGTCCGTCCGATCCCAAACGGAAATCTGAGGGCGTCACACACTGCCTCTAGCTACTAAAATGCCATCTTTGTCATTGACACCGCCTCCATCTCCTCATTCTTTGCCACCGAAGGCAGCACAACTGGGCATGATGATCAAGATGGGGATAGTGGACAAGACGGGGGCCATGTCACTAGACTTCGAGGTCAGGGCCATAGACGAGAGTGTAACTGAGGAGAAGTTGAGGAGCATGAGCGGTGGGAGAGAGGAGAAGGCCACATGGAAGGGTGGTGACTGTGGCAGCTTTAAGGTTGAGAAGTACAAGGTTTGTGAGCAGAGTATGTACCATGTATGGACAATGTGGATGTGATTAGGGGGTTGAAATTGAGTGACAATGTGGAGAAGTATAAACGGCATTGCCCAGAGGAAAGGAAGGGGCTGGTTTGCTTGGTGCCGAGGCCAAAGGGCTATCAAGTTAGGATACCTTGGCCAAGGAGTCGAGACGAGTTACTGTTAATAATATTATTTTGTCTTCGATTGTTTGTTAGAATGACTCATGGTTATGTAGTTTTCCCTTTCTTTTTTTCCCCCTTGTGGGATTGTGAAGTTAAGAAATGTACAAATTATGGGTTTTTTGATGGCTTAGCCTAATGGAAGTGGAATTTAGATCAAAGGATTAATGAAGGATTTCTTCGAGATAAATTAATTGATGGTCCTTTTTTATTAGAATACATTTAGTGCTTGAGATTTGAGGTTCAAAATCTTATAGGTTCATTGAAATCTAAATTTTTGTGATAATTTTGGTGCTATTTTTTTCAAATATTATTGAACGAGTGAGTTCATATTTGATTAGCTCTGAAATATATCTTGTTTAAAGATGTGTGAAACTACTGCATTCTTGAATTGAGAAGCTAGAGGTAATACCGATTCATATGAGAAAGTTGTATCAATTAGGGCTTTTTTTTTTGGGAGGGGGGGGGGGGGGGGAAGGAGAGCCATTATTTTGAAAAAATTATTAGGCAATGGATGAAGTGATACTTCCATCCTATCACATCATGGAATGCTATTTAAATTGCTTTATGAAAACCTCTAATTTTTAATGATAACTACATATTGTGTGAGTTTCTTTTTGTCCTTGACTTATGCTATTTTGATCAGATCTCTCAAAGTTTTTTATGCACACTTTTTGAAAATGTAGCTTAAGTGGTTAGGACCTAGTTAAATGGGTGCTTGATAATGTATGGCATTTTGTTCTACTGGAGCATTTTCCCTTGTTTTTTAGTCTACAACTTATCAGTGGCTCATCCATTATAAATTTTTTAGGGGGGTTTCTTTTTGGACTGAGTATGAGATATAATTACAGGTGTGGTCGAGTAATATACCACGTACAGGTCTGATTGGAAATAAAGGTAGCTACAAATGGATATCAATAATAAATGACAAGTACATTTTTATAGGAGGTGGCAGGGCAAATAAACACTTGAATCAGATTCTTAAGGTTGGTCAGTGATTCTGTTTTGGAATTTTTCATCGTGTATTAGTTTGTATCTGCATGGCATTGATTACAATCTCTTAATTGGTATATGGTTCCTGAAATTGCCTTCGGCCAAAAGACCCTAGTTGCCTTGAATGTTGAGAGTGGAGTAGCAAATTTTGGTGCCTTCTTTATGCAACATAATGTGACTACTTTGTCAATAGCATGGAAAGATGTCCATGTAAACCATATTCATTTCCTTAGAGCATGGTGTGCCTGTAATGGTAGCAACATTTGCTACTTAACGTCTATTGTATCCGAGCCAGGCTTTTGACTTCATCCATTGTTTAGTCTGTGGAGTTAATTGGACCCTTGATGGTACTTGCTTTTCCCTTTATATATAGCATGGAAGACTTATCTGGCCTCCAATATATTAGAAGTATTTCTTTTGAGATGTTTAGTATATAAAAAGAAAGTAAAAACATGAAAGTAAATGTATGGGAGACTTGTTAGCCAAAGCTCTTTGATACCAATATTCCATTTTTCTTTGGCTTGTAATGGAGATGGAAAGCTGTTATTGATCATTAGTTTGTTATATAGTTTAATAATCTTTGTTTGTAATGTCTTTCCCTGGGATGATCTTGCACATCCAAGAGCTTCCTTTTTATTTTTTACCGCCTTCTCTTCTGGTGATACCTGTTTTGTTGGCACCATTGTCATCTTCCTTAGATATTGAGGAACAGAGTACTGTTATAACTTTGGATTCAAATATTCATCCTTGTGGCTTATATCTATGGAAATGGAGGATCTGACTACTCACATTTGTTGGGAACTAGTAAAGAAGAAGGGATACATGATATATGGAAAAAAAAAACCTTTGAACAACAGCTACTATCTTAATCGTGAAAGTGGAGTGCAGCCTCCATTATGTGATTCCAATGATGATCTTGACAATATTTGGTATGACCTACTTCCCCTGCTTTGGTTTTACATTAGTTGAATGAAATAACATAGTGTATAAATCTTCATATTGCCAATCAAAATCAACAATTAGATGGCACAATTGTTCATTTTCAGACGACTTTGATGCCGTTGTGTTCTTCCTCAATTTTTTTTTCCAACCATTAAAATCATAGCAGAACCCTAGCTTGTTCATTTATAACAATCTCCACATTTTGGCTCATGGACTCTAATTTTAGTCTATATTTAGTTGAGTTGAGTTGTAGGGAATGAAACATTATTTATTCTATTCATTGTCCTTTCTACATTCCTAGCAGAATTTTAGTGTTGCAAAAATTATGGGGCAAACTGTAGTGAAGGAATTTGATGAGATTTAAGAGAAAGAATAGAACTTCACTAATAAAATTGATTGATAGCCCATAAAATAAATAAAAGATCAACGTAGTACCCAAATCTATGTTATTGTTGTTAGATATCTTTTATAAAAGGAAAGAACTTTGCAAGAACTGATGAAATTTCTTGCATTTTTGTAACATTGTTCTAGCATATAAAAGATACCAAATGATGTTAACTTCAGTATCTTCTATGAAAATTTGCATGTAGATTTTTAACCTATAATTTTTTGGGGAGTTACAACCCACATTGGGCAATGGTACAATGTGAGATTCTATACACCATGTACACTCATTGGTTAGTATGAGGTATTACAATCTCCCTACTTCACTTATGGTTGAAATAGACTCTTATATAATTTGTAACGCATTAAGAGAGAACCAAATCACATCTAAGTCAATATTCCAAAAGAACTAGTCAATAATATAATTAGAGCCCTATTGGAATTATTATAAAGAGCAAGAGCTTCTTATTTCCAAGCAAAACAATGTGGTACTTTTTGCAAGTACATTGGTTTGAAGGCATGCATTACTCCACTATCAGAGAATGGATATGGAGTTAATGTAACTAAATGACCTGCACGCCTTCATTATCCACCAAACATGCTTCAGAGCATAGAAATGGACACCTACGTATCCAGAAAGGAAATTATCATGGCAGAGTCGAAGTATTGGAATGAGATAATACATGACTATGTTCATGGTTTCCGTTGGAAAGACTTTAAACTAAGAAATGTGATGGACATGAGAGCTAGATATGGAGGGTATATCATTTAATAACTCTAAATACTTTTGATAAACTATTGCAAAGTAAATGGGAAATTTTATAAAGCCCTAAACTCTTTCCTCGAACACTCAGAAAGAATTTCAAATCATTCTGATTGCATGCAGCAGCATTACATGATCACTAGATTGATTGTTGGGTTATGAACGTTGTTCCTGTTAGTGGCCCAATACCTTGCTTGTTATCTATGACCATGGACTTATAGGAGTTAGGCATGACTGGTATGTGCTCTGCCCCTTCAATTGTATTTTTGAAAATTGCTGATCCTTTAGTTCATTTTTAGGTAGTTTCGTAGCCTTTTCTTGGAATCTATTGACCATCATTCATCAAGATGATTAAGACTAGTCATACTGCTGCCTGAAGGTGCACCATAAATTCATTTTCATTTAACTCAGTTTTGGCAAGTTTTCTGTACTTGGGGAGGACTTCCAAGTGTGAGTTGCTTGTATTGCAACCACAAACACCCACCTCCCCCTTCCCCCAAAATGAAAAAGAAAAAACACATCAGTTTGGATGCTACCTTAATGCATATGAAAGAGTACTAAACCTTTGTGATCTATGACTAGCTATGAAAGTAATTACATACTTTCCATGATGACAAATACAAATGCTCCTACAGCCAGCCAGTTCAAAATTTCCCTAATGTGGATGGATGATTGTAAAAGATTTGTTGGTGAATAGTTTGAGAAGACTTTGATAAATAACTTTGGGGACTTACTCTTGTCACTAAAACTTTGGACTTAAGTTATGATGCTCAAACTTTCATTTCCAGGTGCGAGCCATTTGACACTTACCCTAGAACGTATGACCTATTGCATGCAAATGGTCTTTCCACTATTGAGAAAAAGAGGTAGGAATTATGCTCTCTCTCACACCTGCATTTGTTTCATTCTTGCAAATTTTGCATTATATTAGTGTGACAATCCAACTCCCATGTACAGAAATGCAAGAATTGTGACGTCGGGATAATGACAACGTTGGTCTACCATCCTAAACGACAAGTACTAAGTGTGTGTACATGCAAAAAGTATACAACAAAACTCGTAGCGGATAATTAAAAGTCGGTCAACTAACTATCAGGGTTTCAAATACATAATTCCCAAATTTTAAAATACCTACAAAAGTTATACAGTAATCCAGTAAAAATATTAATACAACCCAAATTACATAACAAAAATGGGAAACAAATCCCAAAACACGAAAAGCAACCCCAGGTCACTCCTCCAGTGGAGCCAATCCCTCAGACTCAACGTCCTTACTTGCATCAAAATCTACGATTCCATAAAATGAAACTATAGGGAAGAATACCACGTGAGATAGCAAGTAACCAACCAAACAACACACGAGATAAAAATACATTAGTGCAACTAACATATATATGTGCACATGATGAAACATGCATGTGCCTAAGACCATCATTTTATCTGAAAATGACCATTTTTTCAATGCACGCCAAAAATCCAATTTGATCCCAAAATATGCCATTAAATACCATCCTTCATTTTCCCTGAAAATAACCCAAACATAAACCCATCATTTTTCCAGAAAATAGTCCTCATATCAATTAAATCACAAACCGCTATTTTTCCAAAAAATGACCCAACATATCCATTTATCAATTACTGTATGTGGGAATCGCCGGTGGGATTACCGCCATCCATGCTTACCACTATCCTTACCATGTGCACCGTAAACGGGAATCATATGTGGGACTACCACCATCCTTGCTTACCACTATCTTTACTGCTTGCACTGTAGCCAAGAATCACAGGCAGGACTACCACTATCCCTATCGCGTGCACCGTAGGCGGGAATCACAACCAAAACTCTACCACTGTCCCTACTTACCACCATCCCTACAATTCTTTTTCCTCTCTTTCATTCATTTCGATCCATTCATTACAGCATACTCAAAATCATTTCTTAACACGAAAATCTAGTTTTCAAACACGACACATGAAAATGCATGCAAACGATATGTTTGCTGCCATGACACAATGCATTACATATAAAAATAACCAATCACTGCATAACTCCACTAATATTCCCATCCTCCAATCCGATCCAAATATCCAAACACCTCGGACCCAAGGCCTGGTACAACCAAATATATTGTAGCAAATGTGTTGTGTAAAAATATATTAAAATTTTAAGAAATTCTTTGAAAAATTACTTACAGTGATGAAATATAATTTTTAGATGATCAATGTGCGCAGAATTATGGGTGACACCAAAAGTGGTGGAGTAGCGGTGGACAATGTATTTTACAAAGGCTGGCATTGGGTTTCAAGCAAGGAAAATGGAGGCAGAGCTTGGTTGGTTATGGTGGGGCATGGAGGGACTAAGGGTGGTGCTGGGAGGCAAGTGGTGGTGTTGGGGGAGGCTCACAGTGGTGCTACGACAATAGATCTGGCTGCGAGGTAAAGGAAATGCAGTGAGAGAGTGAGGGAGAGTGGGGAAAGGTGGAGGCACGATTGGGCATGGAGAGGCTAGGGGGGACTCGCTGGTGAGAGGAGAAATTGGTGGTGGCAACGGTAAGGTGGCATGGTGGCGCACGGTGGCACTACAGGGAGAAACTCGTGCGTGCGATGGGAGAGGGATGAGTGGTTGCCGTGGGTTGGGTTTGATAGTGGAGGTTGCTGGGAGGTCGTAGGGCTTGGTGGTGTGGCTGGGTTGGCATACGATGGCGGCATGGGAGGAGAATCCATGGATGAAACCCATTTTGGGTTGGGCTACCATGAAAGGAAAGAGGCATTGTGGTGGCTTGGGTCTGGTAGGTAGGTGGTCACTAGAGTGAGGTGAGCCGTTGGTGGCCGTGCCAAAGGCATGGGGCTGAAGAACCCGTGGGTTCTAGTGTGTTGCAGAGAGAGAGAGAGGGAGCTGTGTGGGGCTGTGCTTGGCATGGAGGGGTGGTCACTGGCGTGAGGGGGTGGCGATGAGGTGGTCGGCGAGGCTGGGCTGGCTGCGCGGAGGTGCCACTGGGCTGAGAGAGCACAAGGGTTAAAAGGGGGAGGGGCATGACGTGGGCTAAGGGAGATGGAGGAGAGAGGAAAAGTGAAGGAAAAAAGAGAAGCAAAAGAAAAGAAGAGGGAAAAAGGAAAAATGAGGAGAAATCAAATCCAGGCATTTCCTCTTAAGGTCTTTAAATTGATCCAACGAAGAAGATTTCAAAACGAAAATTTAAATAAAATAATAAAAATATCTAAAAATAAAATAATTTAAAATAAAGAGCATTTTAAATAATGAACAATAATTAATAACAATAAAACACATAAAATGAAATTTCATAATTAGAAATCGTAAAATAATACCACATAAATAATCTCAAATTTAAAACAAGAAAGCCCATACTCTTAATAACTAAAATAATATTTAATTAAAATACATGTAAGATATGGGGTATCACAATTAGAATGTTATATTGTCTCAGGCACAAATGTGATATCTCAACCATTATGCTTGAGATGGATCAAAGACCTAACGGGTGTGTTTATATAAGTGACATGATATCAGTTATTGGGGAAGTGAAAGAAATTGCATCTGCATTGGGATGGGCATTTGCACTACGTGAAACTAAAGAGGGGCCTCATTCAAGCTTGATTATGTTAATATGCGATAAACGTATGTGAACTGCTTGATTATGGGAAACCTGGTAGTAAGCACTTATAATGTCTTTTTGCCCTAATTGTCATTCACTTTGCTCTATGGAAGGAGTCTTCCTAAAGTCTCACCAAGATGGAAAGCGCCAGTGACTAACTAATATGACATGTTTTCTATAGAATATACATCCCTATACTAGATTGGTCAAGAATGCACATTAACATGATTGTTCAAAATTTGCAACAGAATTATGAATACAATTAAGTAACGAGAAATGTTCTATTCATATGACAATGTATGTTATGCTAAGGGGATGGGGAAACCTAAAGTCAGTTAGAAGCAAGGCTGGTTGTACATGGAGTTGTTCAATTAGGTGGGTGGGTACCTTCATCTGCAGGCTTTCTTGGTTACCAGCTACCTTCTTCCATGAACCCTGTTAGATTTGATTTCACCTCTTTGAATGCCCCTTATAGTTCCATCTTGTCTTGTACACTTTTTAATATTTCCCAACAAGCGTACTTTCTTAGAGATGATGAGAAAAGGAAAAAGCTGTTTCAAGAACTTATGGTAAACCCAAGTTGATGAGTACATATTTTTGAAATTTCATTTCATTTCTTAGAAACTGACAAATACTCATTCCTTTCAACTCCTAGACACCCTCTTTATGGTTTAAACCTGCAACTTTGCTTCGATGCACAATCATTGATAACACACTAGAAACACAGTGCTTGATAAGATTGAGGAACAAAGCCCATGCCCTCCATAATCTCTTGAGGAAGTCCCACCTCATGCCATAAACTCAGGCGGTACAGTACCTGTTCTTAGCAAAAATCCAAGCACCCTCATAGATAAAAAATGGATGAAACAAGAATGAAAAAGACTCTTGCTTGCATAAGAACGTAACTAACATGTGATTATAATGTATAGAATAATGATTTGTACAAGTTACAAATAAACAAGTTCCACACAATGTTTTTGAAAAAAAAATAGATTTTATCGGGAAAAAAAAAACTTCTTTTTAGTGAGATCCACTTTTTTACAAAATTTGTACGAAGTTTGTCTATTTGAAATTTGTACATAACATTACTAGCATGTATAAGTCAATGAGATGCTGGGGGTAATACATTAAAAGCAGAGCCACACGGTCTAGAAGATGGTGCCTGCTAATCTGGGGAAACATCATGCCAACACAGTAAAAGGTTGATGCACCACCCACCACCTCCCTCCTCTCTTCCCCTAAAGATTACGAAGCTGCTTAATAAACCTAAGCCTCACACATTTTCATTTCATGTTTCATCCGATTCTCGATAAAATTTGCATGCTATTCCATAGATGAGATGTAGTAAAAGGGAGTTTGCCACCGTTTAATTTGAGATTTACATAGATCATTCCCAAAGGGGTTAAAAAAAAAGATTTAGTGCGCAAAATGAAAGAAGCAAAACAAGCTAGGCAAATTCAAATTTAGGCACCAAAAGTCATTAGAAAGCTTGCCAACCAAACTAGATAGTTCGCTTCATCTAGACAAAAGAAGCTCATCTACATTCAATATTGCATTAGAAAATGGATCCATATCCCAAGTTGAAGAGTAACCATTGCTTCACATTAGCATACCAAAGAAACCCTATACTTGCCTATAGCTCGGGTGAAGAATCCTTGTGAGCAGTAGTATTAACCTATTTGGAGAGATAAACTTCATAGATTTCCGCTACAAGTTGAGAATCCTTCTCCAAGAGTTCCACATACTCTGCTTTTGTAGTAAGCTTGTCTATGTTGTCCATGATCAATGATAAAGCCGAATCAAGCATAAGCTTCGCATTGTGTTGGTGTGCAAAGGCATAGCTCATGATGGAACTGTCATAGTTTAGTTTTGACACCATGAACTTCTCACAATATTTGCATTAAAAAAACCCAGTATTTGCATTGCTACAGTAGAAAATGCAGTGATTTAGGAATGAGTGTAGCCACAATCGATAATATAGAAGCATTTCGAAAGAAATGGATAATGCCTCAGAGTAATACATAAAGAGTAATGATCCGTGCACAATACATTTCACAACACATGCTATGCACAGAGTAAAGTGCAAATAGTTGAGGAGCCTGGTGATGCACATTGTTAACTGTTTAAGAGAATATGATAACGAACCCAAAATCAAACTTAGGTCTTTTCCACTACTTAAGTTCGTACATTCACAGTAAGAATGATTGAGCAACTAAACACAACAAATAAAGTTGATTATTTTACATATCAAACAACATGATCATCAACCCAATTTCACCAACTCAAAAAGCAAGAAACTTGTATACAAATTCAAATGCAAACTCATATCAATAATCAATGGCAACAAAATTTTCCAAGAACAAATAAAGAGGAGGAGAAAAAAAAGAGGACTTGAGTTGGTTATTGACGAGAAGGGCCTTATGGGCAGGGACAGGGACAATAGGTTCGACAGAGGGGTCATCGGAGGAGGCAACGAGGATGATGTCGGTGAAGCCGGGAACAATGGGACGGTCGTGGTAGTGGTGGTCAATGGGAGACCAGAATCTGAGGAAAGTAACTTGGGCTCTCAATTCATCGATCAGGGGAAAGCTGGGAACATCGTTTGTTTTCACCAAATGAGTTGAAATGGGTTGTGAAAAGAAACAAGGCGTACTGAGTTTGATGAACAATTGATGTTCCTTTAGTTTCCCCAATACCAACCTCAAGTGACACTTATGATCTTCGACATCCTTGTAATATACTAGGATATCATCTATGAATACCACAACAAACGTATCTAAGAATGGCATGAAGACCCTATTCATGATATCCATGAATGTTGTTGGAGTGTTAGCCAAACAAAATGACATTATGAATTCAAAGTGTCCATACCTCGTTCTAAATGCAATTTTTGATATGTCACATTCCTCAATCCTCAATTGGTGATAACTGGATGCTGGCAATGCTTCAATGAAGTTCATGGAGATATCACTTCATGACCTTGTTGGAATTGGCAATGGACTCAACAATCCAGCTGATTGCAGGTTTTCGTTTTACACTTTTGATAGACTATGCACTCTCGGATATACGTCTTAATATCCTTTCTCATACCAACAAAAAAAAATCAGTTTGAGCTCTATTCAAAGACTTCTGGCACCCTAAATGGCCTCCAAATGCACTCCTATGAATAAATTGTAAAACTTACTGCTTTAAAGGAGAAGTCTTTGATAAGAATAACTTGCCCTTATTAAAAAGTAGCCCATTTTTACCTCAAATTTCTGATCCATTTGAACCCCTTCCTGTAACTTAGGACAAATGGCAAAAGTCTCTTCATCTAACAAATAGGAAGCCTTCAATTCCTCTAGCCAAAGTGGATCCAGAACTGTAATTGCAGACCGAACAACCTCAAAATCTGAATCAACACATCTTCTTGAAAGTGCATCTCCAGCCACATTTTCTCTATCCTTTTTGTACTCTATTGTAAAGTCATATACGAGGAGCTTACTCAATCACTTCTACTGAGATGGAGTGCCTATTTTCTATCCAAGCAAGAACCTTAAACTTTGTTAATCAATTCTAATCACAAAGGTTGCCACCAACAAATAAGGCCTCTACTTCTTCACTACCAACACCAAGGCCAGTAGCTCCCTTTCATATGTTGATAAGTCTAGTCCTTTGCCCTTCAAAGCTTGGTTTAAAAAAGCCAAAGGTTTGCCATCCTGCATTAATATTACACCCACACATTTTCCTAATGCATCACACTCAACTAGGAAAGGTTTTGAAAAGTTAGGAAATGCTAACACAAGTGGGTTAATAACTGCCACTTTCAATGCTTCAAATGCCTTAGAAGCCTCAACCCCCACACAAAAGAATCCTTCCTTAGTAACTTAATAAATGGAGCAGCAATCATACCATAGCCCCTTACAAACTTCCTATAATAACCAGTCAAACCAAGAAAACCCCTCAAGGCCTTAATATTTTTAGATAAAGGCCAATCAACCAAGGACAAAATCTTTGATGGATTTGCTACACCTTCTACAAAAACTAAATGTCCTAGGTATTTAGTTTCTCAACACCCAAATCTACACCTACTCCTCTTATAAAAAAAAGATTATTTTTTTGCTAAGGTATGCAACACTAGTGACAAGTGTTGTAAATGGTTTTCCTTAGTTTTGGTATAGACTAATATATCATAAAAAGAAACTATAATAAACTTCTTAAGGAATGGCTGAAATACCTGGTTCATCAACCCTTAAAAGGTTGCTGGAGCATTGGTTGGGCCAAACGGCATAATCAAAAACTCATAGTGACCTTGATGTGTCGTAAATGCAGTCTTTTCAATGTCTTCCTCCCTCATTCGTATATGATGATAACTTGATCTCAGGTCTAACTTTGAAAAAATGGTGGCCCCAAACAACTCATCCAGCAATTCATCTATCATAGGTATTGAAAATTTATCTTTTATAGTTTCCTTATTGAGTGTCCTATAGTCTATACACATGCGTCATGTACCATCTGATTTCCTCACCAACAACACATTTGAAGAGAAAGGAGATTGGCTATCTCGAATTACACCAGCTTTTAACAATTCTTGAACAATTTTTTCAATTTCAGATTTTTGGAAGAAAGGGTATCTGTATGGTCTTACAGATATTGGCAGGGTCCTTTCCTTCAAATTAATCTAATGGTCTTTACTTCTTCTGGGTGGCGACCCTTTTGGCTCTTCAAAAACACTCTCATACTTCAACATCACAACTTCTATTCTTGAGTCCACCTTTGCCTCCTTATTTCTTGAATCTTATGACACAATCTGTAACAATACTCCTTTCCTTTCTACTATAGTAAGCTGGTAGATTTGCACATATTCCACCAATTTTGACTTGGGCTCACTCAAAACCACAGACTTCTTATTGTCTCCAAATGACATAGTAAGGCTACTAAAATCCCACAACACAAGGCCTAAAATTCTTAGCCACTGCACTCCCAACACTACAACACACCCCCCAAAGACAACAAATAGAAATCAATTACAAAATTGTTGCCTTGCATTTGAAAATCAAACCCCTTTCACTATACCTTCACTTCTGATTCTTTCACCATTAGTCACCCTCACTTCAATTTGCTCATTTTTATTCACTTTCATTCCAGTTTTTCTAGCCACCATCGGATTAAGGAAATTGTGGATACTTCCAGTATTCACTAGAACCACTATTGAACACACTTTAACATGACCCTCGATTCTCATAGTTCTTGGATTCAAAGAACCAGCAATAGATTTCTGGCATCTCACACTCCAATTTGAAATCACCAAAACCCTCCAATTCTTCATCATTTCTTCCATTTTCTGCACTATCTTCTTGAAATAGCTCCATGCCCTCCATCACATAGATTCTTGCCTTTTTACATTTATGAGTTAGGTTCCACTTTTCGTCACAAAAGTAGCACAACCCGTTTTCTCTTCTCTCTTTCATTTCTGCTTGGGTCACTTTTTGAATAGGGACCAGTTTTAAAAGCCCCCTTACTTCCAGGACTAAAATCTTTCCTCACAACATTATTGGCTACCACACTTGTCTCCATAGGAAATACTACATAGCCACCCAATGGTGCAGACATATAAGATGTATGGTTGTTAACCATAGCCATATGATTTCCTCGAGTACTATTAATATACTCCTCTTGGATCTTGACCAATCCAAAAGCAGTATTCAAGTTATGAGGGTGCAACATTCTAACTGGAAGTTTGATTTCATCTTTTAATCCACTTAGAAAGCAACTTGACTTGTAATTCTCAGACGATCCCTTCAAACGATTAGAAATTGAGTGGCGCTCCAGGCCGGTCGGGTGTGAAAACTGTTTTCACACCGACCAATTATCAACTGCCACATAGGTATCCTAAAAGCAATTAAACTGGACCGGCATACACCCGATCGACCTCTCCCTACCCCATCTCTATCATGCTTGCTGTATAGTCCCACTCCGATCTTTGTTTATGAGAAAATTGCAACCCACGAGTTCGAAATTCATACTTTAATATACGCACAAAATTTTTTTCTCACTTCGCCGTAAAATTTTGAGCCATTGGTCTGTAATTCCAAGCACAAAAGGCAACTATTTTTTTCAAAATTTTAGCTTGAAACCCATTTGATTATGGACATTATCAAGCTGATTCTATGTTCAAAATTTCACTCATTTGATGGTCACCGATGCTTATTCGAAGATGGGGCCCGACTCTTCTTTCCACTTTCCTTGTGATAATGAAGTACTGGTGAACCAAATTGATGACTACTTTGAAACAAAAACAAATCTAAAAATTGAAAATGAAAAATCATTACGTTCTCTTTCGGTGATTTGCTCTGAAAACAAATATCTCAGAACTTTCGTATTTCCACCACAATATATTTAAAATCTCTTTTACACTAGAACTCTGTTTTTTTTTTCACTCTTATGTTTTTTTTTGTGGGTTCAGCGACTTGTTTTCTAGGCAAGGACAAGGGTTCGTTGGTTCTTCATTTTCTTTTTTTATGCAATGGTATTTTTATTGAGAAAAGGGGTTGGAAGAGGAAGTAGCAGGTATAAATGTTGTTCCCCCCACTTCTTTATGTCCTTTTATTATGTTCTTTTCATTTTTCTTCGTGAGCAAACTAAGGATGGGGTTGTTGTTGGTTTAAAGTTATGTTATTTTATGAAGAAATTGTTTTTGGTACTTCAACAGGTTATGGTAGATGATTAACTGTAGCGTCACTGGAGCTATCACCTCAATTTTCTTCCATATTATGAAGCCGGCAATAGGAGAAGCTGACAGACAGAGAATTCGTTGGCCTTCCTTCGGTGTCTTGAGTGCAGATGAGCGAGGGAGAGGGAGAGAAAGAAGGAGAGGGAGAGGTTTTGGTGCAGTTCCTTCGGCATCTTGACTGCAGATGGGGGAAGGGAGAGGGAGAGGGAGAGAGAGAAGAAGAGGAAGAGAGGGATTGGGTGTACGCGGATCTAATTCAATTGCTTTGAGATACCTACCGTGGCACTTTATGATTGGCCGGTGTGAATTAATTTCACACCCGACCGGCCTCAAGGTTTTTCCTTAGAAATTACCTCAAACTGAGATTTATATGCTAACACAGTTGTAGTTTGCCTTAGCCTAGTAATAGCTTCCATGGAATCATCGTAGGAAGAACTACCAAATCTCAATTGTAAAGCTGCTAAAAACATTCCCAAGTGCTGAAATTCCTAGTCTTCTCAGCATCTTGAAATCAAACCAATGCACTGCCTTCCAAATAAAAAGAAGACATTAGAATCCTTTGTCCATCCGACATGGGATACAAGGCAAAATAGTGATTTGCCTTATAAATCCATTTTGTGGGGTTCTCACCACCAAATCTGGGAAACTTAATCTGGATAGAATGAAAAGGCATTCCGCCCGACACATCTAAATGTTCATCTCATCATCATGTCTACCGTTTCCATTGCGTGAACCAATTCTTCCTCCATTAATTGCTTCCACTAATAAGTCAATCTTAGAACTCAACTCCACCAAAGCACCTGGATGGTTCTACTTTCTTTTCTTGTTGTTTTTGCATCTGGCTCAACCCAACGATCATCTTTCCTAATCCCTTATATCTCGTCTCATCGGCCATTTCTCCAAGAACTCTACTACACTACTTGACTCAGCTTATAATGTTGTCTTCCAAGCGTAGAAGCTGTCAAAGTAATACAAGGGTAAGTCCCAAGATCGAATTCACAGGGACAAAGGGATTATCAAAGCGTTTGTGAGATTTTCTTTGTGTAAAAAATGTATCGATTATGAAGGATGAAAATTGATGTGGATCTATATTTTTAAAATTACCAAAACTAAGAGACTTAGAGAAAGTGTGTAGCAAATGAATTAAACTTGCAAGAAACAATAAACAAACACTTGGGTTGGGTTTGAGATTCTTTCTATTTCGGATTCTAGATAATTTCTCGATTAACAATCCAGTCAAGGAATTGATATTCGGAAGATAAAATTAAGCTCAAATTTTTGCAATATTTTCTCAAGAAATTCTCTAATTTACTAGCCAAATTTATATTCATAATCAATCGAAAGAGGCCTTGATAAATTCAAGCTTTTGTTGTGCCTTACGTCAACAACAAAACAAGAGCAAGAGCCGCAATCTATTTTCCTTTTTAATCCGACTAGTAATTTAGTGAAGTCAACATTACACAACAAAATATTGCATAACACTAGAATCTAAAATAAATTAAATCTCATTCCACAACCCAAGCTATAGAAATTAGTTACACATGATATTTTTAGTAACAAAAATAAATCTAAGTGGAACCATATCAAAAACTAAGAAAATATAAATTAACTTTAGAATGTAATAAAAAGTCTATAATATCAACTTGAAGAAATAAGATAAACTAAATTAAAGAAATAAAATTGAAACTATAACAAGGTAATAAAATTGAAACTTAACTCGGTAAATAAACTTGAAAACTACAAAGCTAATAAACTTGAAGCTAATAAACTTGAAGCTAATAAAGAAATACACTTCCAATTCAAACAAGGAATTAAAACTTCAAAACAACCTTGGTAATACAATTGAAAACTACAACAAGTAAATAGAATTGAAAACTCAAACTAGGAAATAAACTTAAAAACTCACTCGGTACCCCCTTCAAACTAACTTCCCCTCCCTTTTATAGGTGTTATCCGTGAGTTAAGAGAGTGGGAGGTTTGCATGTGTTGCTTTCTTCAATTTCCTGCATGTGTTGCCGTGATATGTGTTGCTTTCTTCAATTTCCTGCATGTGCATTCTGCTGCATGAGTGTTCTGCTGTCCGTTGGTTTGATGTGCATGAGCTGTCCGTGTGATGCTTTATTTTCTGCTTCATGTCTTGCATGTGCATTTTCTGTTTTGCTTTTTTTTTTCTCTGTTTTCTGCATGTTCCAGCCGTGAGTTGCTTGCATGTGAGCTGAACTTTCTGTTTCTATCCGTGTGAGTGTGCTGCTTTATGTGAGCTGCATGTGTTCTGTTTCATGTCCTTTTGATGCATGTGTTTGTTCATTCTTATGCATGAGTGAATGGCTTTAAACTTTCTGCATGAGCTGTGCGTGAGTTCCATCTTGCATGTGCTGCTGCAGCTTAGCTTTAACTTTCTGCATTTGCTTTGTTGCTGCCGTGCATGTGTAAGTTGTGTGCTGCATGTGTGTTAAGAGTTTGCAAGTTTGCTGTCCATTTCCTTCATGTGCCGTGAGTTGCATTGCATGTGCTAGCTGCTTTCATCTTATTTTCTTGCTGCTTTTCCTTTCAAATCAATTAAGCACCGAAACATGCATGGCTCTCTAGTCCAAACTCTCAAGCTGAAAAATCCAACTCTCCCACGTCTCTTTTCTCTCTTTTCTTATTTTTCGGCTCTTTTTATCTTTTTGTTGAAACGTGGTTCCGTTTGCATGCAATTTCCATTTTGGTTTGCCGCGAAAGAAGCCTCCTTTCGTTTACTTTGTGTCGCATGTGTTTGTCCACCGAAAACTATCCTTCCTTCTTTTCATTCCTCTCAATTAGTATGCGCTTTTGGTCAGATCCAATGTAAATTTTATTTAAGCTGAAATAAAGAAATAAAAATAACACTTGAAATAGATTAAAAAGAAAATAGATTATTAAATATGTGAGGAAATATTTTCTAATTAAATCATAGTTATAAAATTAATCATAAACATGATATTAATTAAACAAAAATCACAACTCGAATTTATGCTTATTAACTATTTTTCCATCTAAAACCAATAATAATGTCACGAACCAGTTGAAATAAATTGGTTTTAAACAGCTAAAATATGCAATTTTTCAGCTCAAACACTACTCCACTTTCTCCCAAGAATGCGAAATGCTCTAATACCACTTTGTTATCCACACACTTGAAATTCAAGAAAAAGAAAGAGCACAGTCTGATCTTCGAGGGATCAGCGCCTTCAAGAACGAAGTGAATTCCTCGTTTACAGTCCTTCCTCTTATAGATTGAAATGCTCGTTAATCTTGGTATAAGAATTGAGGGTGAAATGGTAAACTCAGTACACTAAGTAAGGACATTTATGACAATACACTCATTAATGAACACGCGCTACCATGTGCCACTTAATTCTTCATCCTTCGAACCCGATACTTCTTCCCCAAACATTCTCAAGTGTACTGCTACTCTCTTCTCCACGACATCCTTCACTTCCTTCACGGCCATGGCCCATGACAGAGAGATGAACGGCGAGTATGTGCTACTGTTCCTACTTCCCGCACTGTTCTTTTGTAATTTTCTTTGTCTTTAATTTTCAAATGTGGAGCAGAGACTGAGAGGCTCTCGGGGAGCTAAGGGTTTTGTTTTTCTTTTTTTCGTAAATAGCCCATCTGGCTTTTTCACCTCAGTCGGTCGCCTTTCTCGGTAGGAAATCTCGGTCCGAGTAGCTTTTTCCTTTACAAAATTGGTTTAGGTTGTGGTTGTTTTGGGTATTATTGTTGGCTTTGTGTAGTGGGTGTCCTGATACTTGACGGAAATCTCCAAAAGCGGAAAATGGGAATGACTTTGAAACCCTAATTGTTAACTTCTTTTTAGTACGGAGGGAATGGGTGATGAAGAGGGAACTGGTACCGGTAATGGCACATACTGCGCCGAGGGCTTGAAGAGTGAAGCAGTGAATAATGGGTCTGCAATAGGAAATGGGAATTATGGTGGTGAGTGGAACTCTGGTGGAAGCAAGCGCTTCCGAACTTACAAGAGGCGGAAGCATGTGAGGTCAAGTTCAGATGGCAAAGCTCAGCAAGATTGGAGAGTTTGTGCAGAAGCTGCAAGTCAGTTAACGGAACAGGTTTTTGCTCCTTCACTTTATATTGCGCATATCTAGTTCGATTGCAAGATGTGTTTGCAAACTTTTTTCTAGCATGTAAAACATTTTGACCAATTGTTAATAACTCTCGAGTTTCAAGGCTTAAAGTTTGGTGTTGTACCTTGAAATTTCTATCTGAAATATTGTAAGCTGCTTTTATTCGGAGAAAAATTCTGCCCAGTGACCGTACGCGAAGCAACTGGTTGTGATGAGGCACCTAAAACTTTTGAAGAAACTATCACTGACGCACAAATTTTGCTTGCTTCCATAATAGAGAATTGCAGGGACGAACACCAGTGGCTTATATTGGAAAACCTTGGGCTGGAAGTGGAAGCACAAAAACTTAGTCATGTTTTGAGCTTTTATCTCAGTACTGTGAAATAGATGAGTTTTTTTCCCTCAAAATTGAGCTTAAGATGGAAAATTGAACTTAAGATGGAATTGAGAAAAATTGCTTCTTTCTATCCCCAGCTCACACAGTAGTTAAAATGGTTGTGATGTGCAATCAAGTCCATGTCATTAGTCGTTGTATTAAACCATATGCCATCAAAGACATGCCTTGTTCACTAATCTCCTAATTTCGAGAAAGGGTGGGTTGTGGAAATGTTTTCACGGGTCAGTTATGGGGCATGCATCTAGTATGGATCATCCTATTCGATGCTCCCCAACATACAGATCACAATGGATCACTTATGTTGGCCTTTTAGATTTGGCATTATGGTGATACGTTCTTTTTTTTTTTTTGCAATTAAAAAAATAGATAATATCAATAGCTGTATTCCAAGTACACCGGATGTGTGCAAGAGAAAATACCTAGCTAGAAGAAGAAATAGATATGAGGAAACCATGAGCGTTAAGTCCATTAAAGTGGCATTTTAGCTTTCATGATATGTTATTATTTTTTATTAGTAAATAAAAACTATATTGATAATAATAGGCATAGCCCAAGTACACGGGATATATATGATGTGGAATTAGTAGAGATGTCATATTACAAATGGCATTAGAATTTGTGTGCACTCAAATAATGACTGGGTTGGAATTTGCATATTGCCTCGTGATTGGATGGAGCCTTAGGCCAAATATAACCTTTTTAAATGGGGCTGCTAAATCCCAAGTTGAATCTGAGCAGAGATCTCTTGTACTGAAGGTAGCTGTGATCACCTCCTTTAGGGCTGGTGGTGATATTTTAGCAAAATGGAACGTGAATGTTTGTGCATTTTGGACAAAACACTTCTTTTACATGTTTTTCAAGACACTTACATGAGCAGATTGAAAATTTGTAAGATAGATCTTTATTGGGTGTTTTTTTGATTAAGTGAGGCAATCTTATTCAAAGCATGGAAGGGTGCAACCCAAGTACATAGTAAGTATACAATATGAAGAACCCAACTAGGGAAAAGAAGAAAAAGAACAATTCCATGAAATCTCTAAAACTACGGAAATGGAAGGTATTGAGCACAGCATCCAAACATATGGTGCACTCATTATTGTATACTCAAATAAGTATGCAACTTGGTTTTAGATTTTAGGTCAATGATGGTATGTGCAGAAATAGTGGTGAAACAGTGGGTCATTTACTCCTACATTGTGAGTTTGCTTGGGCCATATGGGATTACTTTTTCAGCAAAGTGGGATTAGCATGGGTATGCTGGGGAGGGTGGTTGAAATACTAGCAAGTTGGTGAGGGATCACGGGGACACCACAGATTGCAGCTTTAGATTTAAATGGTCTTAGCTTCCATGATTTCCTTGTAACAGTTTCTAGTTCCTAAATTGGTGTAATCACATGTATACCTCATGTGTACTTGGGCTATGCCTATCTTTATATCAATAAAATATTTTCTTACTTATCAAAAAAAAAAAAAAATGTTATGCATATAATCCTAGAAGCACAAATACTGATGGGGAACAAGGGGACGCTACAATTTTGATACAGTAAATAGAAATTGGCGAAACATGTGGATATGATACTGTATGCCTGTGGCTTGGTCCTCTTTACCTTTTATTGAATTATATTTGAAATCTTGCAGAGTCTGAAAGAACGTGGTCGCACGGTTATAGAAAAGAATTCTATTGAAGAAGTCCATCTTCCTATGGATGGTTCAGATGACTGTTCACAGAGGCACTGGAGAAATGTTATACTAGAGCACATGTATCAGTCCTCAAGTGTTGATGAAAGTTGTATACGGGGCTGCATTTGGAAGGCACTTGTATCTAATCATGGAACTGATGGTACGATGGTGGTTAAGGTAACCAAAGTTGCAGTGTTTTACTGAAAGTAGTCATCATTTGTGTTTATAATTGTTTCTCTTTCATGGTTGTTTTGCAGGAATCTGGTCATTGTGATGAAGACAGGCTCAAAGCTTCACAAACACGGTGCATGCCGAATGGATCCCAGAAAGCAGCTAATGGACATGCAGGTGCTATATCTAGTGGATGTTTACATGAATCTGATCACCATAACAATACTGAGAAGTGTCAGCGTGCCTTGTTTAATATTTTAATTTCGGACAAGTTCACCACATTGTGCAAGCTGCTGTTTGAGAATTTCCAAGGCATCAAGGCTGACTTTTTTGACTTTAGTATCATAAACTTGAGGATGAAAGAGGGAGCTTATGAACATTCACCTGTCCTTTTCTCTTCAGATATTCAACAGGTAATCTCGAGTCTTTTTGGGTTAAGCTCTTATGTTTCATACTCTTTTATGTGGTGTATACACTGTTGAAATAATAGTTCAAGGCCTATACAACTTCACTATTTTGATGTTTGCATTTTGATTCATTGTATTCGTAAATGTTCTTTTCTTTTTGGAAAAGAAATTACGTGTTTACAATTTTGGGTGGATATACAATCCATTATTCCTCTTGTATGTTTATATATCCTGAGCATGATGTCTTTGTATCAAATGCCTGCCCGTAGATATACAAAACAGTAATTTAAAATTATGCTCTTCCTGAGATCTATGAGATTGATAAACAACTAGTTATGCCTTCTTTTAAAATTGATTTTTTATTCAGATTTTTTTTTCTATCTCGTGGGTCACTTGTGTTGTGGAGTTTGATTAGTGTTATTCATTTTTAGAGTTCTTGGAAAAACTTTTCGTTGTAATAATTTCTAAAAAGTCCTTCATTTTGCAGTCTATGAGTCTGCATAGCAAACCTGCTTGATGTATGTGTTGATTAAGACACTTTTTTGGTATCGTAGTTCATTCAAAAGTTCTTTGGTCATATTTGATACTTTCTATGCTTCATGGTTCTTATGCTAGGGAAATATGGTATAAAGTTTTAGTAATTGTGTGGTAATAACGGTTACTTTATCTCATAAAGAATACTTTGGCCATGTTTGGTTTCACAAAACTTTTTAAAATCTTTCAAAAATTTTTATCAATCAAACGAAACATCGTCAAATCTAAAAGAAATTTCAATTTCAAATTTTTATCCAAATATTACTCAATCATTATCTAAAAACAAAAACCATTACAACTTTTACAATTTCCAAAATAAAAATTCTCTTAAAAATTGTATTCAAACAACTTTTCACAAACTCCAATACAACACTTATCTTCAATATATATATATTTACTCAAAATTTTCTCTCCTTTTCCAAAACCCAATGTAAAAAATTTTCAAAAATTCTTAATTTTCTTCATAACCAAGCATAACCTTTATGCTTGAAGTTTTGTTCTATCTTCCACCTAAATAGGTGTTACCTCTTGTATGCACGCTTGTGTACTAGGGTTATGCCTATTCTCACTAATACAATCGTTTACTTATTAAAAAAAATTGTGAGTTTTGGCCCAAATTAATGGAGAACTGAATTGATGAAGGTTTTGTATCTTTACCTTTGGAAGTCAGTTGTCTTTTGACAAGCAATGAAAATTATATTAAAGCATAGAGGGGTAAGCTGAGTACTTACACAAGAAGCATAGAAAAGGATACACCCATCTAGCAAGGAAAAGAAAGCTAGCAAAATTCCTCAAAATATATTAAATTGGGGATTTGGGAGCTGTTGTGAGCACTCATCCAAACATAGAGTTTGGTGGAAATGATAGATTTTACTTCCGAATTTGTCTTCCCATGGTCTTTAGGATTTTGGGCCTTGTGTTCTTGCCAAATGCACCACATTTAGCACAAAGGAGCCATCCTCCAAAGTCCAAACATCTGAATTTTTGTGACCATCATAAGGACTCTGCCGGGAATTGCCTACCGTTTCAGAATTTTCCAGATTGATATACTCCACAGGAAGTATAACGGCACAGGGAGATAGGATACAATGGAGGTCCATTGGCAGCAAGAAGTTCATAGTTAAGGCATATTACAAAATATTGGCATCACAAGGTAATATACCTTTCCCGTGGAAAAGTATTTGGAGGTCTTGTGTGCCTTCCAAAGTAGCTTTTTTTGTATGGACCACTGCGCTTAGGAACATTCTGACCACAGACAACTTAAGGAGGAGGGGACTCATTGGGATGGATTGGTGCTATTTGTGCAAAAAACATGGAGAATCAATGGATCACTTATTATTGCATTGTGAGGTGACAAGAACATTGTGGAATCAGATCTTTAGAAGAGTTGATGTTTCTTGGGTAATGCCTTTGAGGGTGCTTCGAAGATAGGGAGCGCGCTATGGCAGAGCTTCAGAATTTTTTTGTACACACATTATTGCTCTGGTTTTCAGCCATTGTGCTTAATGGGACCAATGTTCATGACTTCTTATCTTTAATTTAGCGCTTCTAGAATGTATTTAGGTGTTCTTTTTTATACTTCTTGTAAACGTAGGCTATGCCTATTTGCCTCACTTAAATTAAATTGATCTCTTACTTATCAAAAAATGATAAAGGACTCTGCCAACAAGCCAACAACTCCACCATCCTCTAGGGCATAATCCACTCAACAACTCCATAAGCTCCTACCATCTCACGATGTAGTAGAAGATGATCAATATTTTTCCAGTCTTGCTTTCTCATATGACATCATCCCAATACTACAATATGCCTCCTATGCTAATTATAGGACCTCGTTCCCTTTCTTTTGAACTTTTGTTACCCTAATTTTTCTCTTTTCTAATTCCCTTAGATCCCATTACTTTACCTATCAAAATTTTTTTCTCTTTTCTCTTGATTGATTTATTTATTCTTATTGGCACTAGGTGTCCGGGAACAGCATCCGGACTAATCCCGGGAGTGCATAGATCCTTAGCAAGGAGTTTCCCGCAAGTGCATCTCGGGTAATTGAAGGGGAAAATCTCTCAGTTTGATGGCCTTGACCCCTAGAGATTGTTTGCACCCAATAGAATTTGAACCTTGGACATGGGGGGAGCATACCCTCAAGCCCAAGGCATTACCACTTGAGTCAACCCCTAGCATGTCAATTATAGAACCAGATAGTGTTGAAACACTTCTTAGCATGTTAATTATGAAAGCTCCTTAACTACTGGCGTAGAAGTCTGAAAAGGGGTAAAAGCCTGCAGTTAGATTAAAGTTTTTACGCACGTTTCTTTTCCTGATCTTTTCTCAGATGTTGGGGTGTGTTTGTATCCATGAGAATTGATGGCTAATGAACTGTTATTTTCTGGATGTTGCTGTGTTGCATTGATGCTGCACAATGAAATAGACCCAGTTCACAAGCGTATTCATCTAGAAGCTACTATGCTACATATGCAATGTTTAGTTTCTACAATAAGGACATATGCTTATTCCCAGATGTATTCAGTTTCTTCTTGTGATTGGATATGCCTTAAATTTGAATTAATATTTTTAGGTATGGCAAAAGCTTCAAGAGATTGGAAGTGAGTTTGTTTCTCTTGCAAAGAGCCTTTCAAACATGTCAAGGACTGCCTATCATGAGCAGGTGAGACAGACCGACTTTCAAAGATTGCTAAGCCAATCCAAGTGCCTTAGTTTTGGTTCTATAGTACCTGGACTATGCTTATGAATAAAATTTCTTATTACTTCTCAAAAAAAAGTTTTGGTTCTATATATTTATTTCTGGTATTATCATTTACACTTCATACATTATGTAATGGCTTGATAGTGTTTTTATCTCAACTCAATTTTTTCACTTTTGTCTCCAAGGTGGGAGGACAAATACACAGCACATACGAAGATGGTGAACAAGAGGTAAGGGAAGTTCTACATATTATAGTATTACTGTGTGCTTTATTCAACAGCATCATCATTAATATTAACATGCTGCATTTGGTTCTAGATGAATTTGGATTGATGTTTAAGATACTAATATAGATAAATTAGGCTGCATTTGGTTCTTTGAAGAAGATAAATTCAGGAAAGCTTCTGGAAACTCCCGATGATGTCATGTTTTGAGCCGCCATTACAATTGAAAGTCATATGTTCTGTAGAGCTGATTGCAAGCACATAATATCGTCATACTCTGAATTACTTTCCTCCAAAAACTAATAATAATAATAAAATAAAAAGAGCTGTTTCACTACTTTTTCCCCCTTTTTTCTTACAAGGTTTCCTATGCTCTTTGCGCTTAGAACTAAATCCCATACACATGTGGATCCCTGTCCTGTATTCGGTAAGTGGCTACCAAAGAGTTAGCAGCAAGATTTTCAACGGGGGCAGTACTTGAGCATTCTAACTTTTGTCCTTGAGAGCCGCTTTGCCTAAAAGCCATGGTGTCATTATTCATCTTGGGCAATCAAATAATTTCTTTTTTACCTAAGGTCTCATTTTTTCCCTGCTTTACACGTTAGGTGTGGAATGGTTTTAGTTGTTACTTTATCTGTAAGACTGGATAGCTGATTGTCTCTGGCATTCCAAGTATTTCTAGGTATAAGCTAAGGCAGAGAGTCTCATGTTTTTGTTTTCTTTCTTTTTTCCATGCAGTGTAAATCTCTCTAAATCGTGCATATTCTTCACCTTTGACTTATATTCAAACCTCTTCATCTGTACTATATGCATTCTGGATAATACGTATTTTCAATTAGGATTTCACTGCAAAACAGTTTCTTCCCCGGGAATCAGACTCTCAGATCAAACCAGTGCAAACAGAAGATTCTGGCGTGTTCAAAGTTTGCACTTGCAGGCAATGCGGAGGCAAGGCAGATGGAAGGGATTATTTATTATGTGATTCATGTGAGGAGATGTACCATGTCTCCTGCATTGAACCTGCCATCAAAGAAATTCCCCCTAAAAGCTGGTACTGTGCCGTTTGCACTGCAAGTAGAATTGCGTCACCCCATCAAAATTGTGAAGTGTGTGATAGGCTTATTGCTCCCAAGTCCTTAAGTAATGGAGGTGATGATGAAACTTCAGCTATAAATGAAGAAACTTCTATTGACATCGAAGAAAACTCAAATTGTGGTATGGACGATGGGCGTCAACCATCAAAAGGTGGAAAAAACTCTTTACCCTGTAAAATTTGTGGAAATGAGGTAGAAGATGGTGAAAAGTTAAAGGCTTGCGGTCACAACTTTTGCCCAAATAAATATTATCATGCCAGGTGCCTGACAACTAAGCAATTAAAATCATATGGCCCCCGTTGGTACTGCCCTTCTTGTCTGTGCAGGGTTTGCCTTGCTGATCAAGATGATGATAAGATCATTCTATGTGATGGTTGTGATCATGCATACCACATCTATTGCATAAAACCACTGCGCACATCAATCCCAAGAGGGAAATGGTTCTGCAGAAAATGTAATGCAGGGATCCAGGCAATACGCAGAGCAAAAAGAGCTTACGAGACTATAGAAATTAAACATAGAAAGAAGGGTTTAGGGGGGTCAATGCCAGTTGAAAATCTTGAAAAGAGATGGAATGATAAAGGAGAAGAGGCATCAGAAAAAGGTGGAGGGATGGACATGCTTTTAACTGCAGCAAAGACACTAAAGTTTGAAGAGAATTTGGGTGCTGTTGAGATCGGGCTATAGCAATCATGAATTTTTTGGAGACGTAAAGTCAATGGTTTTGGGCAAGTATTGATTTCAATTTTACTTGTATCTCCCAATGCCCAGAATTTTATTTTTACTACATTTTTAAATTGACTGGTATGTGTAGGTTGTGGAATGTTAGATCTTGCTGACTTTTGGATGCATAAACTGGGGAAAATATGATTCTGAAGGTTGTATATTACTGGTCAGCAGAGCCAGAAACTATATATGTAGCTTGAATCTGTTGAAATGAACAGAAACACGATACCAGTTGAGCCAAAAGTGATTGTTCTGAGAACCACTGTTTAATTTGTTGCTTTGTATTGGTGTACATAAATTTGTGGGGACGGTAGTTTTGTTGTTTAAATGAAAAGAAGAATCCCAAGAAGAGTTCCTGATGATTGAAGTAGGGATATGGTTGTTTTGTCATATTTGAATCTATTGTATATGAAATCTTCAGTATGCCTTGGGAGTTAGGATCTTGGGTAATTGGTTGTTTTATGGAGTTGTGAAAAATGATAGTGAAAAAGTTGAATAAAAATATTATTATAATAAAAATATTTTTAATATAATTTTTGTTTTAGATTTTGAAAAAGTTGAATTATTTTTTGTATTCTATTTTTGGTAAGTTTGGCAAATTTGTGGTAATTTGGTAATGATTAGATGAAAAAGTTGAAGATTTAAAAATGAAAAGTGTTTGTGTTTGTAGTATTTGGATATTGAGATGAGAATGGATGAGATAAGATAAGATGAGATGATTTGAAAGTACTTTGCTATCTAAAAGAGGCCTAAGCATCCTGGGTTTGTCCAAGGTGCTAGACATGATGAAAATAGTTTTCTTCTGTCATAATAGTATCAATAAATCTTACGAGATATCGTCCTCTTTAATACACATGGCGAGGCCAAGGCCAATCCTACCAGTATGGCAGTGTTCATTGATCATGTGTTTCTCAATCGATGTATTAAGGCCAAGGAGCTCGGTGAGTTCATAGGCAGGGCTGGAAAAGTCCCAACAGAACATTGTGCATAATACAAGGTCCGTGATCTTTGAGATGGGTTGACCCCACTCTTCGATAGTCTTGGTTGCTGCTTCCTTGCCGAGCTTGATTATCTCAACAACTCCCATAGCTTGAAGTGTCTCAACATATCAGAACTCAGTACCCAATGTTTGGATTTGCCAAAATCTCCTCAGTAAGGAGGAGATGACGTTTCCTTGTGACAGAAATTTAACATGCATGCTGTAAGGCCAAATCTACACGCGCCTACGGATCATGAAATGAAATAAAAGAAAAAGAAGAGCAACTAATCAAGTATACTGTATATATCAAGAAAGCATTCACTTGGACATGTAGAGCTAGGGGAAGAAAATAAAATTGAGAGTCAAGGCTGTCAAGTTCATATCCAAAACTTGTGTTCACTTCAAAAAAATGTATTCTTTATAGCTACTGATCCTAACTCATGAAAAGGATAATTGCAAGCTTCAATGAATGCCTGGCCGACACTAGCTAAAAGAGTGGATGCTCAATTGAGGTGTCGGAATTGGTACCAACGATTACAGCCGCTGCACCATTTGTGGAAAGTTCTTGGCCTATCAAGATGTCTCTGTGGGTTTCGCAGGGTGCATGAAAAACAACAGTGATGATGTCGGAAGACTCGGAACACAAGACAAGAACACGCGTGCCTGCATTGTTTTCAGCTAGATCCTTGGCAATGCGACGGCCAGTCCCACCTGCATAACTCGCTTGATGGGAGATCATGTTATGGATAAATTAAGTTCGAGGAGCTTGGTGAGCTGAAAGTTTGCACTAGGCATGTCGATGCTTGAATTATAACCTATTTGAATACAAACCAAACTCTTAATGTTTCTTTTTTATAAGAGAAAAAAGTCTTCATATTTAATATTTTAAAATTTATATTTAAGGTTGTGAATGTCATAAATTATATTTATAATTACATAAATTTATGAATGATGAAAGATAATATATAAATTAAATTTGAAAATCAATCTTATCAATTAAAAATAATGAGAAATAAAATTTACAGATTTATCGTGTACAAGTCTCCCACATTTTTATTTTTAAAAGGTAATAAATCTTGAGTTTATATGAAAAAATTATTTTTTTAATTATAGATTCTACATTGTTTTAGATAAAGTATGTAGTACTTGCAAACTTAGGCCCGTTTGAATAGTGATGATATTTCATCTTATCTCATATTTTTATTATAATTTTATCAAATTTTTACACAAAATATAATAAAAAATTTAATTTTTTTAAATCTCAAAATAATAATAATATTAAAATAATATTCTAATAATATTTTTTTTAATTTTTAAATTTTATCTAAAATCATCTCTTCTCACCTAATTATCCTGTTTATTAAGAATCAATATGGTATTACTCAAAAGTGATATGATGGCTTGGTTCAAAGTATCTCCTCTTATATTTCGTTCTTATTTTTCATGTTAAAAATATTAATAAACAAAATAAAATAAAATAAAAACCAACGAAATACTAAAATACCGCTCTCTATGTTTTTAAATTTTTATTATTTTTTTAAAAAGATTAAAAATATTTTGGATCAGAACACCGGAAGTCGGAAGAGCCACGGCAGAGTCCCAACGCCACCAATTTCTTACATTTTGGGGTTTTGATTTTTTCGCATTAGGGATTCCAGAAAATCGAAATAATTCTCTCATTAGGGCTTCAAGAATCAAAATTCAACTCAGGTAAGCGTTCTCTCTCTCTGTTATCCTCAAATGGACTCTCAATTTCTTTTATTAATTTCCATGATGCTGTGAAAAATGTAGCAAAAGAAAATAACACAAGTGAGAAAAGGTATACTTTACGGTGTTTCTGACTCTAGAAAGCTATTTCTTTTATTCAAAGGAGTTAGGCGCAAGTGTTGGGCTTTCTTCTTAGTCGAACTTTTAGTTTCCCCAGAAACCGAAAGCAAGAGAAAACGCTAGTTTTCGAAATTCCATGTAAATTACTTTACTGCGTTTTTTCGCTACCGAACGGTGCTCGAGGGTATTTACAAAGAAAAAGATTTCTCCCTCATTTTGCCGTCTCTGGTCTGAACCCTTGGGAAAACGAAATTTCTCCCTCATTTTGCCGTCCCTCTCCTTCATAACCCTAAACCCTCTTTCTCCTCCCTCCCTCCCTCCATCACCCACAGAATCCTTCAAGATCTCTGATGTCGCATTTTCGAAGAGATAGATAGAGGTACATTGAATTTTGGAAGCAAAGTAAAAGGAGAGGCTATACACAGACAGAGAGAGAGATGAACGGCGAGTATATGCTACTGTTCCTACTTCCCGCACTGTTCTTTTGTAATTTGTTTTGTCTTTGATTTTCAAATGTGGAGCAGAGAGGGTCTCGGGGAGCTAAGGGTTTTGTTTTTCTTTTTTCGTAAATAGCCATCTGGCTTTTCCACCTCAGTTGGTCGCCTTTCTCAGTAAGAAATCTCAGTCCGAGTAGCTTTTTCCTTTACAAAATTGGTTTAGTTTGTGGTTGTTTTGGCTATTATTGTTTGCTTTGTGTAGTGGGTGTCCTGATAATTCACGTAAATCTCCAATATCCGAAAGTGGGAATGACTTTGAAACCCTAATTGTTAACTTCTTTTTAGTACTGAGTGAATGGGTGATGAAGAGGGAACTGGTACCGGTGATGGCACATACTGCGCTGAGGGCTTGAAGAGTGAAGCAGTGAATAATGGGTCTGCAATTGGAAATGGGAATGAGTGGAACTCTGGTGGAAGCAAGCACTTCCGAACTTACAAGAGGCGGAAGCATGTGAGATCAAGTTCGGATGGCAGAGCTCAGCAAGACTGGAGAGTTTGTGCAGAGGCTGCAAGTCAGTTAACAGAACAGGTTTTTGCGCCTTCACTTTATATTTTCATATCTAGTTCAATTGCAAGATGTGTTTGCTAACTTTTTTCTAGCACGTAAAACAGTTTGATCAATTGTTAATAACTCTCGAGTTTCAAGGCTTAAAGTTGGGTGTTGTACCTTGAAATTTCTATCTGAAATATTGTAAGCTGCTTTTATTCGGAGAAAAAATCTGCCCAGTAACCCTGAGGGGTAGCTCAGTTGGTCAGGCCTTAAGTTTGTTCCCCAATGGTCATTAGTTTGAGTTCCCTCGGGGCCACTTGAGGTTTACCTGGCCGTTAAGTTCAGGGCCCTGTGGGATTAGTCAAGGTGCGCACAAGCTGGCCCGGACACCCACGGATATTAAAAAAAAAAATATCTGTCCAGTGACCGTATGTAAAGCAACTGATTGTGATTAGGCACCTAAAACTTTTGAAGAAACTATCACTGACATGCATACAAATTTTGCTTGCTGCCATAATAGAGAGATGCAGGGATGTTCTAGTCAGCATATTTATCAACACCAGTGGCTTATACTGGAAAGCCTTGGGCTGGAAGTGGAAGCAGAAAAACTTGTAGTCATGTTTTGAGCTTTTACCTCAGTACTGTGAACTAGATGAGGTTTTTTCCCTCAAAATTGAACTTAAGATGGAATTGAGGAAAATTGCTTCTTTCTATTCCCAGCTCACACAGTTAAAATGGTTGCGATGTGCAATCAAGTCCATGTGATTAGTCGTTATATTAAGCCATATACCATCAAAGACATGCCTTGTTCACTAATCGCCTAATTTCGAGAAAGGGTGGGTTGCGGAAATGTTGTGACTGGTCAGTTATGGGGCATGCATCTAGTATTGGCCATCCTTTTCGACGTATCGACGCATACGCTCCCTGACATGCGTATCAGAATGAATCACTTGTGTTGGCCTTTTAGATTTGGTGTTGTGGTGATATATTTTTTTCTGTAATTAATTTACTTTTTAACATCAATAGCTGTATTCTAAGTACAGTGGATGTATACAAGAGAAAATACCTAGCCAGAAGAATAAATAAATACGAGGAAACCATGAACTAAAATGGAATTTTAGTTTTCATGATATGTTATTATTATTTTTTAGTAAATAACAATTTTATTGATAATAATAGGCACAACCCCAATAATAATAGATAGGACATGTACGATATGATATTATTAGAGGTGTCATATTACAAATGGAATTATAATTTTTGTGCATTGGATAATCACTGGTTGGAATTTGCGTATTGTCTCATAATTGGATTTAGCCTTAGGCCAAAAATAACCTTTATAAATGTGGACGCCAAATCCCAAGTTGAATCTGAAGATTCTGAACAGTGATCTCTTGTACTGAAGGTAGCTGTGATCACCTCCTTTAGGACCGGTGGTGATATTTTAGCAAAATGAAACATGAACGTTTGTGCATTCTGGACAAAACATTTATTTTACATGTTTTTTAAGACTCTTACATGAGCAGATTGAAATTTTCTAGGAAAGATCTTTTGTGGGTGTTTTTGGAATAAGTGAGGAAATCTTATTCAGAGCATGGAAGGGTGCAACCCAAGCGCATAGTAAGTATACAATATGAAGCACCCAACTAAGGAAAAGAAGAAAAAGAACAATTCATTTGTATGAGTAAAATCTACTTATTACTTATCAAAAAAGAAAAAGAACAATTCCATGAAATCTCTAAAACTACAGAAATGGAAGCTGTTGAGTGCAGCCTCCAAACATATGGTGTACTCATTATTGCATACTCAAATAAGTATGCAACTCGGTGCATAGATATTTTTTAGATTTTAGGACAGTGATGTTATCCATACATACCTAGAAGCACAAATACTGATGGGGAACAAGGGGATGCTACAATTTGGATACGGTGAACAGAAATTGGCGAAACATTAGGATATGGTACTGTATGCCTGTGGTTTGGTCCTCATTACCCTTTATCAAATTGTATTTGAAATCTTGCAGACTCTGAAAGAACCTGGTCGCATGGTTATAGAAAAGAATTCTATTGAAGAAGTCCATCTTCCTATGGACGGTTCAGATGACTGTTCACAGAGGCACTGGAGAAATGTTATACTGGAGCACATGTATCGGTCCTCAAGTGTTGATGAAAGTTGTATACGGGGATGCATTCGGAAGGCACTTGTATTTAATCATGGAACTGATGGTACGATGGTGGTTAAGGTAACCAAAGTTGCAGTGTTTTACTGAAAGTAGCCATCATTTGTATTTATAATTATTTCTCTTTCATCATTGTCTTGCAGGAATCTGGCCGTTGTGATGAAGACAGGCTTGAAGCTTCACAAACACAGTGCATGCCGAATGGATCCCAGAAAGCAGCTAATGGACATGCAGGTGCTTTATCTAGTGGATGTTTAAATGAATCTGATCACAATAACAATACTGAGAAGTGTCAGCGTGCTTTGTTTAATATTTTAATTTCGGACAAGTTCACCTCATTGTGCAAGCTGCTGTTTGAGAATTTCCAAGGCATCAAGGCTGACTTTTTTGACTTTAGTATCATAAACTTGAGGATGAAAGAGGGAGCTTATGAACATTCACCTGTCCTTTTCTCTTCAGATATTCAACAGGTAATCTCGAGATTCTTTTTGCGTTAAGCTCTTATATGTCATACTCTTTTATGTGTTATATATATATATTTTTTGATAGGCAATAAGAAATTTTATTCCAAGTAAATAGGCATAGCCCCAGTACATGGGAAGTGTACAAGAGAATACACCTAAATACAAACTAAAGTGAAACAAAATTAGAGAACAGCATTACAAATATTCATATCCCTCACAAGATTGTTCACCCAAAAATTTAAAGTGCTAAAGAAAAAATCCCTAAATTTCCCCATAGTGCGTTCACAATCTTGGAAACACCTCCCGTTTCTCTCAAGCCATAAACACCAAAACAAACACGAAGGAATCATCCTCCACTCAACTTTATTGCCTCCACAACCTGCAGCACCTTCCCAACTAGCCAAGAAATCCACCACATGAAAAGGCATCACCCAAGCAACGCCTACCCTTGCGAATAACTCATTCCACAAAACAGTCACCATTTCACAATGAAGAAACAGGTGGTTAACGGATTCACCATCTTTTTTACACATGAAGCACCAATCCATCACACATAAACCCCTTTTCCTCAAATTATCAGTAGTTAAAACCTTCTCCAGCGACACCAACCAGCAGAAAAATGCAACTTTACTGGGCACTCTAGCTTTCCAAATGCATTTCCAGGGGTATGTATTATTGCCATGACTATTTAAAACATTATAATCGGAATTCCCAGAGAATCTGGACTTATTATCATTAACCCACAGCATCCTATCCTCCCTGATCAGATCAATCTTCGAATTATAAATTTTACATAAAAATCAGCAGCTTCACTCACTTCCCAGTCCTGTAAATCTCTAGAAAATTCCACATTCCAATTCAGCATATTGTTAGAAAACAAGTATGAATCAGCCACAGCAACCCCTTTATATTTAGCAATCCTGAAAAGGCTAGGGAATGCTAATTTAAGGGGTGAATTACCACACCAAACATCATGCCAAAAGAAAATATTAGTCACGGCCCCCCACTTTGAAATTAATATTTTTGACAAAATCCCCCCATCCCATCCGAACGGACTTCCATAATCCCACCCCAAAACCTTTTATTTCATTAGTACACCAATTTCCCCACATCCTTCCATTACCGACTTCTACAGCGCGTTATATGAAATGAAGTTAAGGGCGGGAGGGGAGGACAGCTTACTTTGGACACACACGGGTAACAAGAAATTCTCAGTCTGTTCTTATCTCAAGGCCTTGACAAATTCCCCTTACAACGCCTTCCCGTGGAAGAGCATTTGGAGGTGCAAGGTTCCCCTCAAGGTAGCTTTCTTTGGATGGGTAGCCTCTCATGGCAAAACTCTGGCTATAGACAAGTTAAGAAAGCGAGGACTCTACTTAATGGATTGGTGCTTCATGTGCAAACACGACAGTGAATCTGTGGACCATCTCCTTCTTCACTGTGAAGTAGTTAAGCCCTTGTGGGATGAAATTCTATCTAGGCTTGGTATCGCATGGACCATGCCTAGGAGGGTGATCGATTTATTGTCTTGTTGGCAAGGGATAAGGGGCAATCGTCAGATAGCTACAGTTTGGAAGATGGTACCTTTATGCTTAATGTGGTGCACATGGATCGAAAGGAATAGACGCTGTTTTGAGAACAAGGAACGTTCCCTGGATGGTTTCAGGACTTTCTTCTTTCATACTCTTTTACTTTGGGCATCCTCTATTGTACTGAACGGTGCAAGTTTTCAAGACTTTTATGCTACTATTTGTAACACTAGTTTGTAACTAGGTTCCCTTTGTATACCCCCTGTGTACTCAGGCTTTGCCTATTTACGAGGATCAATAAATCTTTTACTTATCAAAAAAAAAAAAAAGCATCTACAATCTGTCTCCACAATGCGTTTCTCTCATTGTTGTACCTCCAAAGCCACTTCCCAAGGAGGGCTTTATTAGGATGGTTTAAATTCCGCACACCCAAACCTCCAGTAGACACCGGAGTACAAACCTTATTCCAACTCACCAAGTGAAATTTACGTTCCTCCCCAATACCATCCCATAAGAAATTTCTAAAAATCCTCTCAATTGTTTTGACCCCCCCTGCTGGAATAGGGAAAAGACAGAGGTAATAAGTGGGTAAATTAGACAAGGTGCTTTTAATCAAAGTAACTCTACCCCCCTTGGACAAATATAGTTTTTTCCAGCCAGCTAGCCTCCTCTTGATCTTCTCAATCACCCCATCCCAAATAGACACAGATTTATGAGGAGCCCCCAAAGGTAAGCCAAGATATTTCAAGGGTAAAGAAGCAACTTTACAGCCCAGAATATTGGCCAGATCAAAAATATTGCTGACTGAACCCACAGGAACAATTTCATACTTAGATAAATTAATTCTAAGCCCAGAGACAGCTTCAAAACATAACAATAAAGCTCTTAAAGCACGAAGATGATCCTTGTTAGCATCATTGAAAATTAAAGTATCATCCGCGAAGAGAAGGTGAGAAACAGTGATGCAGCCCCTAGAAATTGTTCAAGCCCCTAGATTTATGTGTTATATATACTGTCGAAATAATAGTTCAAGGCCTATACAACTTCACTCTTTTGATGTTTGCCTTTTGTTTCAGTATCTTAATAAATGTTCTTTTCTTTTTTCAGTAGTAAAAAATATCTATTTTGGAAAAGAAATTACGCATTTACAATTTTGCCCTGTCCAAATAAATTGTTGGAATTAGATCTTGGAAAAGCTTTTCGTTGTAATAATTTCTATCAGTCCTTGTTAGCAAAACTGCTTGATTTATGTATTGATTAATACACGTTTTTGGTATCGTAGCCCATTCAAAAGTTATTTGGTCATTTTTTATACTTGCAATGCATCATGGTTTTTATGCTAGGGAAATATTGTATAAATTTCTAGTAATTGTGTGGTGATAATGGTTACCTTATCTCATAAATAATACCTTGGCCATGTTTGGTTTCACAGAACTTCTTAAAATCTTTCAAAAATTTTATCAAATCAAACGAAACATCTTTGAATCTCAAAGAAATTTCTATTTCAAATTTTTATCCAATTATTACTAAATCGTTATCCAAACACAAAAACCATTACAACTTTTACAATTTCCAAAATAAAAATTCTCTTAAAAATTGTATTCAAACAACTTTTCACAAACTCCAATACAACACTTATTTTCAATATATATATATTTACTCAAAATTTTCTCTCCTTTTCCAAAACCCAATGTAAAAAATTCTCAAATATTCTTAACATTTTTCATAACCAAGCATGACCTTGATGCTTGAAGTTTTGTTCTGTCTTCCTCCTAAATAGGTGTTACGTCTTGTATACACCCTTGTGTACTTGGGCTATGCCTATTCTCATTAATACAATCGTTTACTTAATCATTTGAATTATATGTCATTGGATATTGCTTAAATTTTAATTAATAATTTTAGGTATGGCGAAAGCTTCAAGAGATTGGAAGTGAGTTTGTTTCTCTTGCAAAGAGCCTTTCAGACATGTCAAGGACTGCCTATCATGAGCAGGTGAGACAGACCGACTTTCAAAGATTGCATAGCCAATCCAGTGCCTTGAGTTTTGGTTATATATATTTATTTCCAGTATAATCATTTACACTTCATACATTATGTAATGGTATTTTTTTTACTTATTAAAAAAAAAAATTATGTAATGGTTTGCTATTGTTTTTATCTCAACTCAATTTTTTTACTTTTGACTCCAAGGTGGGAGGACGAGTACACAGCACATATGAAGATGGTGAACATGAGGTAAGGGAGGTTCTACGTAATATAGTATTACTATGTGCTTTATTTAACAGCATCTGCATTAATATTAACATGCTGCATTTGGTTCTAGATGAATTTGGATTGATGTTTAAGCTACGATTATGGATAAATTAGGCTGCATTTGGTTTTTTGAAGAAGATAAATTCAGGAAAGCTTCTGGAAACTCCTGATGATGTCATGTTTTGAGCCGCCATTACAATTGAAAGTCATATGTTCTGTAGAGCTGATTGCAAGCACATAATATCTTCATACTCTGAATTACTTTCCTTCAAAAACTAATAATAATGATAAAATAAAAAGGAGCCGTTTCGCTCCTTTTTTCCCCTTTTTTCTTACAAGGTCTCCTGTGCTCTTTGCACTTAGAACTAAATCCCTTACACGTGGATCCCTGTCCTGTATGCGGTAAGTGGCTACCAAAGAGTTAGCAGCAAGGTTTTCAACGGGGGCAGTACTTGAGCATTTTAACTTTTGTCCTTTAGAGCAGCTTTGCCTAAAAGCCATGGGGTTATTCTTCATCTTGGGAAATCAAATAATTTCTTTTTTAAACTAAGGTCTCATTTTTTCCCTGCTTTACACGTGAGGTGTGATGGTTTTAGTTGTTACTTTATCTGTAAGACTGGATAACTAATTGCCTCTGGCATTCTGAGTTTTGCTGGGCATAAGGCAAGGCAGAGTCGCATGTTCTTGTTCTTGTTTTCTTTCTTTTTTCCTTACGGTTTAAATCTCTCAATTTTAGTGATAAATCATGCATATTCTTCTCCTCTTTGACTTATATTCAAATCTCTTCATCTGTACTATATGCATTTTGGATAATACGTATAACAAATTATTTTTCCCTGCAAAACAGTTTCTTCCCCGGGAATCAGACTCTCCAATAAAACCAGTGCAAACAGAAGATTGTGGTGTGTTCAAAGTTTGCACTTGCAGGCAATGTGGACGCAAGGCAGATGGTAGGGATTATTTATTATGTGATTCATGTGAGGAGATGTACCATGTCTCCTGCATTGAACCTGCCATCAAGGAGATTCCCCCTAAAAGCTGGTACTGTGCCGTTTGCACTGCAAGTAGAATCGCATCACCCCATCAAAATTGTGAAGTGTGTGATAGGCTTATTGCTCCCAAGTCCCTAAGTAATGGAGGTGATGATGAAACTTCTCCTATAAATGAAGAAACTTCTATTGACATGGAAGAAAACTCAAATTGTAGTATGGACAATGGGCTTCAACCATCTAAAGGTGGAAAAAACTCTTTCCCCTGTAAAATTTGTGGAAATGAGGTAGAAGATGGTGAAAAGCTGAAGGCTTGTGGTCACAGCTTTTGCCCAAATAAATACTACCATGCTAGGTGCCTGACAACTAAGCAATTAAAATCATATGGCCCCCGTTGGTACTGCCCTTCTTGTCTATGCAGGGTTTGCCTTGCTGATCAAGATGATGATAAGATCATTCTATGTGATGGCTGTGATCATGCATACCACATCTATTGCATGAAACCACCGCGCACATCAATTCCAAGAGGGAAATGGTTCTGCAGAAAATGTAATGCAGGGATCCAGGCAATACGCAGAGCCAAAAGAGCTTACGAGACTAAAGAAATTAAACATAGAAAGAAAGGTGTAGGGGGGTTTATGCCAGTTGAAAATCTTGAAAAGAGATGGAATGATAAAGGAGAAGAGGCATCAGAAAAAGGTGGAGGGATGGACATGCTTTTAACTGCAGCAAAGACACTAAAGTTTGAAGAGAATTTGGGTGCTGTTGAGATCGGGCTATAGAGATCATGAATTTTTTGGAGACGTAAAGTCAATGGTTTTGGGCAAGTATTGATTTCAATTTTACTTGTATCTCCCAATGTCAAGAATTTTATTTTCACTACATTTTTAAATTGACTGGTATGTGTAGGTTGTGGAATGTTAGATCTTGCTAACTTTTGGATGCTTAAAACTGGGGAAAATATGATTCTCAAGGTTGTATATTACTGGTCAGCAGAGCCAGAAACTATATGTAGCTTGAATCTGCTGAAATGAACAGGAACACGATACCATTTTGGCCAAAAGTGATTGTTCTGAGAGCCACTGTTTAATTTGTTGCTTTGTATTTGTGTACATAAATTAGTGGGGATGGTTCAAATAAAAAGAAGAATCCCAAGAACAGTTCTTGATGATTGAAGTAGGGGATATGCTTCTATTGCCATATTTTGAATCTGTTGTATTCGAAATGTTCAGTAGGCCTTGGGAGTTTGGATATTGGGTCATTGGATAATTTTCTGACTTTTTAAGTCTAATGTATATGATAGTTAGGTTTACTTTTCAAATTTGGAGTTGTAATACTATTGTGAATGTATTATGTTACAATTGATTGTGGCCCCTCATCCTAAGCTATAAATCTTGTGCGAGTAAAATGTGTACAAAAATAAATAAAAAATAAAAAGAAGGGTTTTGCTTGGAAGAATGTATTTGTAATCTTTACACTTGTGGGTTGTCATGCAAACGTGTTTGTACCATTAATTCTTGCTTCGGGGAATCTGAAGTCCTGTGAACAGCGATGAACTTTGATTGTTTCGACTCTCTTTGGTCGAGACAAACCTCATTGGAATTAGGGAAGGGGGCGGGGGTGCTTCAAGGTAAATATAATTTAAATCTAGTAAAATTTGGGTTTATGCAGCTTTTAGAGTTCAAATAAATGCAGGGTGCTTCAATGTATGTGCAGGAAACAGGGAAAAGCAGACGGGATATTTAACTTGCCGTCCCAGATTGGGTATGATGAAGAGGTCTGATTTGGATAGGAAGATATTTCTATCTCATTTCAGTGTATCTATTTTATTATAATAAGTAATTATCTAATTGTAAATAGTAATTTTTATTATTTTTCTGTTAACTTTTTTTATTTTTTTGTTAAGTCCGTTAAATCTTGTTTTACCGAAAGACCCTTAATACCCTTGATTATTTGACGTGTAGCTCCCTTATGAAATTTAATGAGTAATCTTATTTTACCAAAAGATTCTTAAGACCCTTGACCATTTGACGCGTAGCTCCATTATAAAATTTAATGAAATATCATGTTTTATCAAAAGACCCTTAATAGCCCCGCGGCATACATGAATTGACGTCTATTTTTCATGTCCTTTTTCTTCTGATAGTGTACTCATTTTCCTTTATATCTGTTTCAATTTTTTTAAATAAAAAAATTAAAATGACTTTACTCTTTAGAACAGAAACGCTTTAGAGCATTCTTATTGTAAAATTCAACTTTAAGTAAATTTAACTAATAAAATACTTAAAACACTCAATATATAATATTAATTATTAATTAAATCAGAATATAATTATTACTAATATTAATATTTAATATTATTAATTTGATTAGAATATAATTATTATTAATATTTTAATTAGTAGAACTATAAAATGTGATAAAAATATAAACTAAAAAATTATTTAATTAATAATATTTTATTATTATATAAAGAGTAAATAGATAATCCAATATAGATGCAGACCAATACTCATACTTAGATGAAATTTAGATTTTTTTTATTTTTATTTTTTCCTTTATTTAACTTGGTTTTTTATTTTCTCAAACAAATAAGCTATTGACTTTTTTTTTCACTTATTTACTTATTTATTTAAATCATTATGTCAAATGCATCCCAGGACTAATGCACTGGGCCGTTCCCTAGTATATATATATATATAGCAATATTATAAGAGGTGTGAATAATTCTATTTAAAAACTTTTATACCTGCATACATCATCTTTATAATAATTTGATTTAGAAGATAAATTTTAAAATTGTCACCATGTTAATTTGTTTTGTTATTATACAAAATGATTATTCATGTTCGACAATCTTTTGATCTTCTTTATTAAAAGAAAAAACACACAAAGTTGTTCACATTTGAAAAATAAAAGACGCTAGTTAACCACGTTACCAACAAAAGCTTCTTATTAAAAATATAAAAGCACCAAGTACAGTTGACACCAGCACAACAATTTGAAAGCTTAGAAAAAAAAAAGCACAACAATTTGAAAAGATAATATCAATCTTTCCTTAAAACCATGCAGAGATTAAAAATCACGAGCAGTAAGAAACTTCGTTCTTAATTTATAGGAATACTGTGCAAGACAAGAGTCTCCACGGTGAGACCTGGCCCAAGTCCAAGCAGAACTCCCCATTCCAACCCTTCACCAGTTGTTGCATTTCCTTCTTCTGCTGACTTCTTCCTCATCTCATCGAGTACAAATAGCACGCAAGGGCCGGTCATGTTCCCATACTCACTTAGCACATGCCTACTTGCTCTGAGTTTTTCCTCGTTTAGATCTAGCTTTTCTTGGATCCTGTTAAGAATGGCAGGGCCACCGGGATGAACTACATAAAACAAGGAGTTCCAATCACTTATACCAATTGGGTTAAATGTTTCGACCAAGCAATTGTTAATGTAGTCACCAACAGACTTGGGAACCTTTTCAGATAAATAGTAGGTGAGGCCCATTTCACGTACAGTTCCTCTAATTCCACTCTCAGAGTCGGGGATAATTGATTGCCTGGCTGACACTAGCTCAAAGAGTGGATGCTCAATTGAGGTGTCGGGATTGGCACCAATGATTACAGCCGCCGCACCATCTGTGAAAAGTGCTTGGCCTATCAAGATGTCTATGTGGGTTTCGCAGGGTGCATGAAAAAGAACAGTCATGATGTCGGAACACACGACAAGAACACGCGCGCCGGCATTGTTTTCGGCTAGATCCTTGGCAATGCGAAGGCCAGTCCCACCTGCATAACAAGCTTGATGGGAGATCAGGTATCTGTTTATAGATAAATTAAGTCCAAGGAGCTTAGTGAGCTGAAAGTCTGCACCAGGCATGTCGATGCTCGAAGAGCTGCAGAATACAAGGTGTGTAATCTTTGAGATGGGTTGGCCCCACTCTTCGATAGCCTTCAATGCTGCTTCCTTTCCGAGCTTGGGTACCTCTGAAATCAGCATATTTTGACGTGCATCTAAAGATGGTGCCTTATACTTACACATATTCGAGTTCGCTTTCAGAATCTCCTCAGTAAGATGGCAATAACGTTTTCTTATCGTCGTTCTGTCACCTGTTCGTGAGATTTTACATTCAACGTCCAAAATACTAGTTTTACAGAGTATTATAAACAACATTATGAAGCAGTGAGTTGAAGTGTTTGATCATTTGTTAGTTCATGAGAGAATATCGATAGTCTTTCTATATATGTTTCATGCATGAATGCATGCATGCTTTATATATTAGTGCTTGAATTACCAAAAAAATGTAAAGACTTGGGGTCTGAGAACACCTACAAATACGCTTAAACTTGTCCTTCAGTTCTGTCATGTGCTCACTCTCAGTCACACGGAAGTAGAAATCTGGGTAGTCTTTTTGGTGGATACAGTTTTTCGGATTGGCTGTACCAATGGCCAGTATTGTGGCTAGACCCTGTGCTTGAGGTGCCTCGCGCATTTCTTCAACTGAAGCCATGAATATTGGCGATTGCTTCCCCCCGTTTGTGTTATCTGAAAGCCCAAGTTCGGTGCAGGACTCGTTAGTTTGATTGCAAATTTAATGTGGAGCTTTCTTTCTGCACAATTTATAAAAACAGTTTTCTCCATTTGATTGCAGACAGTGTTTTCTTAAAATATTAGTGATTGTTGTGACAATGGAGATTTTAGAATAGTCAGGAACTAGAAAAAAAAAAAAAAGATAATAAAAAAATTTCTACAATCACACTAGACACAAAGATTTATGTAGAACGATTTGAAGAAAAGCAGCCTAGCTACTTGATTCACCTGCGGAGAGTAATCAAAAGTAGAGTACCTATATAAGAGCGATCACAAATTACTGAAACCCAAAGCTACACCCAATCCTCACAATCTCATTAAAGAGAAAATACTCAATTGAGTATTTGTATATCTTGACCTCTCTGCTGTCTTCTCTCTAAACTCAACTTTGATATGCAAGCTTTTATAGACGAGGGTTTGCACATTTTTTAAATTAGGTAAACAAATCAAGGCTTACACCTAGGGCCACATGTTTCTATTTTGGATTGCAAAGCATATCTGCATTTAATGCATGCAAACGAAAATGATTTCATCTTGGCAGAGGAGTCAAGCCACTTTACTTATATATCTACCGTATGACAATAATGACAACAATAATGTGTTGCAGTATGGCTCATAACGTGTTGTATTAGGGTTAGTCTAAATATATATGATATGATGTGACTATTTTTTTTATAGTAAAATTTAGAACCGCTTGTTCTTGTGGATGTATGTATACTGCCAAACCAGGTTAAATCTGTATGTGTTTCTTGCTTTCTCTTAACTTTTTGTACTATTTATCATAATTACAGTCTGTTTCACAACATAATGCAATATATAAGTGGCTATCCAGTATGAACAGTAACTTTCATTCACTAATATCATTCCAATTATGTCCCTTGTTTTCTCTGCAAATTTTTATAGTTTCCAGCAACCCAACATAGCCTTGCACAGTAAAAAAAAAATGAAAGAAAAAAAAACCTAGAAACCACCATGGGCTATGCACACTCTCCGCCAACTTTGATTCTGTCCAACCTCTGCTCCGATTAGTATTGAAAATTCAGAGTTGGAGTTAGAATTCCTTTGAGAATGTATGTTAGAGTCGGAGTTCAGAGGCATGTAGAGCTCTGAACTCTGACCATTTTTTCTTTCTTTAAAAAAGTTCAGATGTAAAATGATGTCGTTTTATATTTGATTTTTTTTTAAAAAAAAATAACTAAACGACATTGTTCCATTCCATGTGGAACGACATCGTTTTCTTCACAAGGGGGTCCAAAAAGCAGGACCCCCTTTCTTCCTTCTTCCTCACACTCTTTCCCTTCTTCTCAATTCTCTCTCTATTGCTCTTTTTCCGTATGCCAATCTGCACCGTTTGCCATTGTCCTGTCATCGTCATTAGCCCAGAGCCACTGTAGAATACTTTCCTTGAGTAGAGTTGAGCCTTTGCGATGCCATAAGTGTATTACCAAGCCTTAATTAATTTTTGCAATTGTTGATCAATTTTATGATTTTGAATTTTAGGGTTTGGAATTTTGGAGATTTTTTTGTGATGATTTCATTTTAATGTTTGGAAGCATTAATATATTTGATGCTTTACATTAAACCACAAGATTTGCAATTCTGGTGCTATATAATATATATTATATTTAGATAGCTTGAAAACTTGTTTTGAAAATTCCATGAAAATATAGAAAATGGCTGGCCTTATTTTGATTCGCAATTGGTCTTCAAATTTCTTTACTATCTATTTTTTTATTATTAAATCTTCACTGGTTGCATGTTGCCTTAGCCTGCTAATATTCCCTTTTCTAAATCATATCTGTACGGTTTTAGCTTTAGCAAATTACCATTTATCTTCACCGTACGTAGACTGAAGAACTAGTGCTACTGTGCCACATTGCCAACATAAAAAAGAGTAGTAAACAAAAAATTTAAAAAAATTAAAAAAAAAATATTCTAAATTACTAATAGTCACTTCCTTAACCATTAAGTGAACAAAATTTTTTTTAGAAAGTATTAAAAAATAAAAAGTGTAGTAAAAAAGTGGTAGGGGGTAGTAACTAGGGAGACTATCATTATTCCTTGAGAACATGGCATGATAGATATCGTACAATTATAGCAAGGATAAGGTTGAGAGTTGCTTACATACAGTTATTTTTACATATTTTTTGCATATTGTACTATTTTGATTGATCAAAATATTTACTTTACATAAAAAAAGTGACACAATCAATCACATTAATAAAGTATGTTAAGAAATATATAAAAGTGACTGTATTTAAAATTTTAGTAAGGTTAAAGGTCACTTGGTCAAAGACGGAACAGTATTAATGGAAGATGTGTGAAAGGGTTTTCCATTCAATCAAAATAAAAGAAAGAAAAAAAGAGACAATAAACATTAAAAAAATGTGAAATACATGAAAAATCTGGGAAAGACGCATGAAAATTAAGAACGTCTCCATTTCCAAGGGAGAGAGAGAAAGAGGAAGATCAGATATTTACGCAAGGTACGTAGGATACATCTCCTTTAGAATATTTTTATCCCATATGTATGATCTGGTTGGCTAAGTTATATACTGAATAGAAATAATAGTTGCCATGCATTATTCTTAAAGTTAAGTTAGGAGAACCGAGAGAAACTATTTATTTACTGAGGACGATGATTTTTAACCTCTTTTACAAAAGAAAAAAAAATATAATAAAAAAGAAAGAAAAAGAGGATCCACAAGAAAATTGACATCTTGACATTTCAAACATGTTCTGCATCATTACATTCTCAAACCTATCTGCAGTCTTCACCAATTTGAATAACGCTAATTAATGTGAATATGCGTAGGTATGATTCTATGAATTCCAACTTCACCTTCAGCTACCTAACATTTCAAACATGTTCTGCATCATTACATTCAGCAGTACATGTTTCTCTACTTGAACGTCCTTGGCTGGATTTATACAGTAATAGATCTCATTACATCATTACATTATTGCGTTCATCCTTAATTTCAAACATAATTTTCAGTATTTATACTGGAACCTTGGCTAGCTTTATAATTGTGATGGTTATATATATGCAGCACATGTTGTTTTGACTTGCTTTTTTGATGATTTATGGTATTGCCACACTTTGTGATATATATGCAGTACATATTTATTTTTTTCTAAGTGAGAAGATGTTTTGGGAATTGCTTGTAGAGATGATCATCTGCGATGAGATGCCTTTTACCACAGTTGACAAAAAAGGCTTCTATAAATTTGTACACACTCTTGAGCTACGTTTTACCATGTCTTCATGGCATACGGTGATGCGAGATTGTTTGAAGAGGCAAGCGAATGAAAATGCGGAAATGAAGGAGATGTTTATTACTGCTGGCCAGAGAGTGTCATTTATGACTGATATTTGGACGTATATACAGAATGTCAACTACATGTGTGTCACAACCCACTTTATTGATAGTGCGCGGATGTTGCAGAAGTTAATCATTGGCTTTAAAGAAATTGTTGATTATAAGGAATCATCCATTACAGTGGCAATGTATGATTGTATAAAGGATTGAGGAATTAGAAAAGTCATTTATATCATAGTTAACAATGTTAGTGCTAATGACAATGCAATTGAGTGGTTCAAGTGGAATACGATGGTAAAAGAGGAATCATTCGTGAGCACGAGTTTATCCATATTCAATACTGTGCTTATATCATCAACCTCATAGTTGCTAAGGGATTGAAGGAGATTGATGATTCCATTACTAAAGTCCTTAACCTTGTGAGATATGTGAGGCCTTCTCCCTGAAGGCTTGGCAAGTTCAAGGTTATAGCTTAACAACTTCAGATCCCATGTTCTAATATGTTGTGCTTGGACGTTCTGACTCAATGGAACTTGACATACCAAATAGTGTTGGATGTGGCGCAGAAGTACCAAAGAGTGTTCGAGCGGATGGAGTCGAAGATGTGGGGCTTGGTGCGCCAGACACAATTGATTGGACCAATGTGAAGTATTTTGTTAAATTTTTGAAATTGTTTTATGAAATAACTATGCATATATTTGGACCCAAATATACTACTATAAACTTATACTTCGACAAGCTCTCGAGACTTCATGAACACTTACAATAGAGTTGTACTAATACTGTGAGATTGTTATTTGCTATGGCTACGTGGATGAAATCCAAATATGACAAATATTGGGAGAATGTTTGTGATATCTTGTTTTTACGTGTATTTTTATTGAATGAGTATTTTTGATTTAATTAAAATATTTTCCTTTCGTTTTAAATTTATCGAATTTTAGTTGGATTTATTTAGTTATGAAATTTATTTTGAGGTGCTTTCTTAATATTAATTATTGTTTTGTATTTAAATTGCTCTTTAATTTAATTTAGTTTATTTTTGGATTTTAAATTTTGTTGTTAGTTTTTCCTGATTATTTATTTTATTTTAGCTAGATATTGTGTTTAAATTATTTTATTCAATTTATTGCTTTTAAAATTATTTTCGTTGGATTAGTTTCTTGACCCAAGATGTGAGGATTGTACCTCATTTCTTTTCCCAATCTTTTCTTTTATCTTTATCTTTTTTATTCTTCCTCTTTCTTTTTTTTCCTTCTTTCTTCTCTTTCCGCCCACTTTTCTCTCAGTTTCTCTCGCCCTCTCTCCCCGACGTTTTCTTCAAGTTGCCACTGTGCTATTGTGTGCCGGATGTGACCTGCACCGCCACTACCATCCTCTTCCCCACCTGTCAGCGTCCACCCTCCTCCAATTTCAGCCCTAACTAAGCCAACATTAAGCCGCACAAGCTCCGCCAAGCCGCAGCGTTCAAGTGCTCTAGCGCCGCCGTCACGCAACCACCGGCCACCATCTCTTCACTACATCATCACTGGCCCTCTAGCATCCCAAGCCACCCATCCCTAGCTCCAATCTGTTGCCGGTGAAGCTCAATCACCTTTATTTCTGATTTAGCCATTTTTTACTTCCACTGCCGTTTTCGCCATCACCCACGGGTAACCACTACTTCCACTAGCTTCACTAACATCTCTAAACTATTCTCTATCAATCCCAAGTCTTAGTTTGTTCCCATTCAAAAGTGGGTACTTTATGACCCACGGCCATAATATATTTTACACTGTTACGATGCATTTCCGCCACCTTTTGCAGCTCCTTGATTCTTTGAAAAATAATTTATAGCGCTGTAAGTATTTTCTAAACTTCCTTTAAGATTAAATCTATTTTTGCTTTAACAATAATTTGTGATTGATTGGTTGTGCCGGACTGAGTCTGAGGAGTTTGGGGTCGAATGAGTTTGAGGATGGAGTTATTTCATATTTGGATGATGTTGGATTGTTGTGTCTTGTCATTTGCATTGCATGGTGCATGCATGTATATGTGTTGGATATTGAAAACTGGGTTTTCACGTATAAATGGATTTTTGGGTGCATACGTATCACGACCCCAAGGCGAGATAGGGCATTATCTCAATAAAGCTCCTCTAGTCACTTGGGAGTACAGAATATTGAGTGACATCCTCTAGGTTGTTGCCGGGCGACAACAGTATCGGACGATACGATAACGTTGTTGTGTCGACTCCATGGTTTCTTGGCTGGCGGGAACTAGAGGATGCCTGATCATGATACACGTTGGGCGCGGAGCTGGGTATCGCTTGTGTAGATGTCACATGCGTAGTCATTACCTGTGGTATGGCATAGGAGCCAGATTGTGCAGATTATCCATAGGGGAGATCATGGTGTGTACAATAAATTGGAAATTGGTTTTGATATTGGATATGGGTCATTTTCAGGTAAAATGACAAGTTTTGCTTAAAGGATATATGTGGGTTATTTTCTTGGAAAATGGTGGGATTTTATAAGTGGATTCTCGTGGACCATTTTCTGGAAAAATTGTGGTTTTCTTGTTTTGGGTCATTATTTAGAATAATGGAACTGTTTGGACCAAAAATTGGATTTTTGGAGTGAGTTGGAAAAGGAATATTTTTGGGAAAAGATTATTTTTGGGAAATGTTATTTTCGGATCTCATGCATATGACATCCTATTCATGCATATTATTAAGATTTTAATGCATCATTTCTCTCTAATAAAAACCATCCCCAACTGGTTCATACAAATCAAACCTCTTAACCGTGTATACTCAAAATCCAAACCAACAAAATATGTGTTAGCTCCAAGCATCCCCTTTGCTAAAAAATCTGCTACCATATTTTCTTCTAGGAACACATGCCTAAACCGTGCATTAATCTCCATGGAAATCTCCTCCCAAAAATCTCAAAGAAACCAAAGTCGACAAATTTTGAAAGTGAGCTAATTCATGATAACCGAAGAATCTGATTCTACAATGACATCTTGAAAGTCTTAAATTTTTACAAAGCCTCAGTCCATCTAATAAAGCACAACATTCAGCAACCGTGTTTGTAGCAATCCCATTGTGATGCGCAAAACCAGCAATACATTTGCCATTGGAGTCTCATGTTACACCCCTACCCCTTGACTCTCTCGGATCTAATCGAGTCCCACCATCAACATTTAGTTTTATCGTTCCCCTCCTCGGCAACTCCCACTTAACATAAGTCACTTGTTTTTTTTTTTTAACAAGTACAATCGGAATATTCAGTCCATCCATTACTAAATAATCATTCTTCTTCAATTCTTGAAAATTTTTCAAGTTGCACGAAACATCTTTGAGCATAATCTTCACTTGTCGAATTGTATCCGTAGCCTGAAAAGGAACCCCTTCTATCCTTGCCAAACACCTAGCTTTCCAAAGATACCAAGAAATTACAATGGGCAATGCTCCACGAATCCATCCTACCTGAGTTTGTTTTGTAGCTCATTGCCACCAAAATGCCATCATCCCTCTCCAATTTCTGATTTGCGGAAGCCTTATTTCGAAAATATTAGCAAAATATTTCCAAACCACTTGAGCATTCGGTCCCTCACACAGCACATGCTATAAAGTTTTGACATTAGGCGTTGAACAATAATGGCATTTAAAGGCTAATGGAATGGACAAACGCTGAATCACATTATCTGTCAGCACTACTCCTTTTTTCACCCTCCAGCATAGAAAGGACATTTTTTGGTATTTTTTCTATCCACAACCACTTCCTCCACTCACAAGGTACTCCACGTTTTCTAGATATTTCCCAGACTGATTTTGTAGTGAAATTCTCCTCCAAAGAATGCTCCCAAATTATAACATCTGGCCTGTTTCTCCTCCGCACACTAGACTCCAGAATCTGTTGCAACACTTCCGACTGGACCAATTCTCATATAACTTCAATATTTGGCCCCCTCTGATCAACTACATCCGCAACCAAAAGCTCATTTCTATCTACAACCGGACATAAATCTTGCAACTGGCCACTTCCTACACAATTATCCATCCAAAAATTAAGATTTCCATTCCCAACCAACCACTTAGAATTCTGGAAAATTTTCGGCATTACCTCCATTATACCCTTCCAAAACCTTGAACATTTATTCAGTTGCATAACCTTATAAATATGCTCCCGGCGAAGGTATTTTTGGTGAAAAAATTCTGCCCACATCGATTCCCCGCAAGCAATTTCCAGCCGAAATTCATAAAAAGAGATTTATGCACTTCCACCAGATCTCGAACACCAAGCCCACCCTCCTCCACTGGCTTACAAATCAGATTCCAAGACACCCATTTATGCTTCCTATATTCCAACGAAGATCCCAAAAGAAAATCCAAAAAAATTCTTTTAATCATTACAAAGACAGCCTTAGGCATTTTCAAAACCGATAATATATGAATTGGCATGCTATTCAACACATGCCTCATAAGCAAACATGTCATCGGGGCTTTAATTATTTATTTAGCTTGATTTATTATAAATTATTATTAAAGCCAGATCTTTGACAATCACTTTTTATATATCACGCATGTCATGATATATGCAAACATGTCATTGGGGCTTTAATTATTTATTTAGCTTGATTTATTAATTATGAAATCTTTTATCTGACTATATTTACGTAAGCACGTGACATCCCTAACATTAAAGAAGGCGGTGTTTTTTTAATGAAAGGAAAAAATACTAACATTTATAATAAAATACACGGTTTAAAAAAATTATAAACTATATATTTAATATATGGACTATGTATTTAAAAAACTATGAACATCAATATATCCAAAACAACTATGGTTTGAACACATCTGTTCACCAATTTAAAGCTATTCTTTTATAAACTTCATATTATTATTCTGTAAACTTGGCTAGATTTTTCTTTAATTCACTGTCTCTACTTTCTAGATTAATTTGTTCATTTAAAAAAGAAAAGGCATTGTAAAAATGAAAATCGTTTACACCCAGAGATCTATTTAAGAAAGAACCTTACCTATTCCATTTAATTAATTCACAAAAATTTACTTAGTTTAACAATTAATTAGTTTGTACATTCTCTAGTTTAACAATTAATTAGTTTGTACATTCTCATTAACTCATGCAGGACCGTCTACCATATATATTTTCAAAATATTGCAGCACAAGCTTTAGAAAAGGAATGGATCGTCCATCTTGGTACAAAAGTAAATCAACTTTGGCAGCAACATCAAAAGAAATTCAATGTCCTGTTCATCAACCCTGTCAATGAAACAACGACATAAATCCTTAAAAATCTGTTCTTATCAAGCTTCCCAGCTTTGTAATTATAGAACTAGATAAAAACACTGACATGACGTGTATTATTGGTTGGCATAAGTGTTACTTAAATTCCTATAGTTTGCTTATACACCAAACTTGTATGGATCTGTCACTTCTCGTAATTTTGTATTAGGTTTATTTTAACTTGTATAAATCTATTACTTGTTTCAACTTCGTATGAATTTCAATTCTCAATTTGTTGTTCATTGTGGAATGACAGATAGCCAGATAAGATCTAATTTACTATTATATCTGTAAGTTTGTCCAATATCAGCACTTTTTACATGTCATAATTATATTTATTAATATATATTTTTCTTATTATTTGTTTTTACAAGAAACTTTGATTTTTAAGAATAATTCTCTTATTTTTGCAACTAGGCAGTATTGCACGTTGTGCTCTTACTTTTTTTTTTTAAGAAGAAAACGGTATTCCAATTTTATTGATAACCCTCATTTATGATGAACGAATATTGTGGTTACATCCGAACATCTGGGGGTTACACATAATCATAAAAACCAAACTCAGGCATCAAAATAAAATATAAAACCAAATAATCTCTATTCAAGACATTAAGATAAGCATATAAACCACAACAAAACCGACTACATACCTTTATAAAAACCACTAAAGCTAAACAAACTTGTATAAAACCTATTATCTTCGCCGAATTACGTATAAACCAGCCCGATCCATTTGAATGGCCCCCAAAATATCATTTGGAAGGCTATTTTTATTCTTAAAGAACAGCTCTTAATTTACCACTAGTGCCTAGCTTGGCTAATCTGTTTGCAACGTGACTAATTTCCCTAAACGTAACGAATGGTAGATCCTTACCACCATCAAGCCTCTTCAATTATGCTTCATTCCAATACGTCTAACTCCTCCAAGGGACTTGCCGGCCCACTCTTCTCCCACCAATTAACCACACGCTTAGGTTCAATTTCAACTTCTATGTGAGTTATATTCATCTGTGCACAGAAACTGAGACCATCCAAGAGGGCTCGAATCTCAGCGATATGATAATGTCCTTGTTTTCTTTACCCATGATCAATATTATTAACGACATTATGCATGCACGCTATATATCAAATACATAAAATATATATTTCCTTTCTAAGTTTGCATGGGTACCTCCGATACCAGCATATCTTGACGTGCATCTAAAGATGAGGCCTTGTACTTACACATATTTGAGTTTGCCTTAAGAATCTCCTCAGTAAGATGGCAGCAACGTTTTCAATCGTCGTTCTCTCACCTATTCATGAGATTCTACATTCAACAAAATATTAATTTCACAAAGTACTATAAACAACATTATGAAAGCTTTCAACATCAACGTCTATGCTAAAAAATTATTGATATTTTGAGTTATTTAAAGTTATAATAGATTTCATTCTAGGTGATGTGTTAACACACCAACTTATGTCTATTAAAACTCATATATATATATATATATATATATATATATATAGTTTTAATCGTGCTCTTCTTAATCAACTTCTCTTTTATTATATCCTTTTGTGTGATATTTCTTCGAAAAGTTTTTATTTAATTTCTTTTCTTACATCTCCATATCCACAACTAATTAGATGGAGATATATGATCTAAGATATTTTGTAAATAGTAGTAAAAAATAATAATAAAATATTAAATAATGATGAATAATAATAAAAAAAGTAATGAAAAATATATATATGTTAAAAGTAATGATAAAATAATAAATAATTGTAGAGTATTCTCATAATTTAGACTTGTGCGTCCTCATGTGTGTGTATATATATATATCTATACATTTCGTTTGGGTATTTCATGCATGCATTTGTTCCCTCATCGTGCGTGTGTGTGTATATAAAACTATATATAATACGTACCGCGTACCGAGGACATAGAAATTAATTGATCTGGTTCATGATTTGTGGCTGCTGGCAGGATTTGTTTGTTTTGCTAGCTGTGATTGCATCATGTGGTACCGTCTTGTTATATTTTAAGTTGTTTGTATTACAAGAATATTGTCGACCACATGAATTTTACGTGTTGCAACACAATTGATTATAATATCATGCATGACCCTTTATTTCATTGAAAAATGACAAGAAGAAGTTCTTCTCGATCTTGTTCTTTATAATATTTCAATAGACCGGCTTTGATTGTAGTGACTTGAGTCTTCAATTGGGACGTCAAGCAGTTATAGAGTTTCCATTTGTGGCTAGTGGTTGATTTTGTTGGTTCTCTTATTGTGGTACGTACTCATTAAGAATATTATTCTTGATCAATAATTATATTCAACTTATCAAAAATAAAAATAAAAAATACAAACGTGATGATATTGATCTTTAGAATGAATACTTTTAGTGTGTTTACAAAAAAGTTAGTTGCATGAAACGTCAAGTAGTTTAGCTGTCACGAGGCGTATCGATCCACAAATGCATGCAAGCTGTTGTTCCGAATCAAAGGGTTTGGACATGCAAAGACGAAAAAAATAAAATAAAATAAAATAACAACAAAACAAAATGACTACATGGGATTGGATATATAAATATATATTTATATATATATATATACTAGTAAAGACAACGTCGTTTTACGTATGCCCAGTTCATGATAAATATAAATAAAAAATAAAAAATAGTACAAAATAGTAAATGAGAAGATAAAAAAGAAATTTAAACAAAAATTGAACAAAATATACAAAGTTAAAAAAGTAGACTTTACATACAATTTAGTGTATTAATTATTTAAATATATAATTACAATAGTGAGAAGTTTAAGAAGAAGAGATTTTGAGTGCTTACGATGTAGTTTGATTTATAGGATGGGCAGAGAGTACGTTGAATTTATTCTAACACAGTTGTCCATGTTGATTCATTTTTGCGTTAAAGTACATAATCCATTCATTTTCTGAAATTGTAGTTACAATATTTGCTAAATATAGTAAGTACTTCTGTAATAATGCATTAAATATTCTACCTGGCCTATTGTTCAAAGAGATCAACAGTTGTACAATTCAATATTCTTTTACTATCAGTCTGAAGATAACAACCGCCATACATCCAGTATCTTCCTCTACTTCTAGATAGACTCGACAGCTAAAATTAATGAGAATATTAGTAATTGTGTAATTTTAATAATTACTATATTTAAAAATTAATTTTAAAATTAATGAGAATATTATTATATATATATGAGTAACGCTACAAACTATATCTCATTTCCACTCTATCTCACTACGTAAAATGTTGCACTTTTATCATTTTTACTCTTTAGATTAAATTTTATTTTTTTAAAGAATAAATATAAAAGTTGATAGGTAGTGCCACCTCATCATAGTGGATGAGAGTGAGATGAAAGTATAGTTTGTAAAATTTTCTCTAGAGTAGTGTTACGTATACTTACACTTTTATTTACAGTACTCATTTTGTTAGTTTTCTTTTCAAATTTAATTTTAAATTTTAAATTCTTGATTTTCAGCCTATCAATAGTTGACATGTAGGAAGTAAGTTTTTTTAAGTACATTTAGATGATAGATTCAATATAATAAATAATATCAAATCATCTAATATTGTTATATCATGAGATAATTAGAAAATAATGTAAATTGAGATGATGAATAGAATTATGTTATATATAATATTGAACCACTTGGAGATATTAAGGAGGTACCCACCTTAAAATTAGACATTAATTTCAAACGTAACGAAATATAATTACAACTCAAACAACAAATGCATGTTTTACCGTTGAATTGCAGTAAACGGTAATTATTTTAATTTATGAAATTATTTTTATATAATCGAACACTTGTCTCGTACATATATATGATATACCGGCTAATTAAAACGATCTTGAACTTTCCGGAGAAGGGACTGAAGCCGTGCAAAATGGGCCTTAAAAATATGTGTCAGGTGGGCCTCATGATCATTTTAGTTGGTTCGTATATCTTACGAAAAAAACGAAATGGTGTGAGGAAGATTTGGGCTCATCAATAATCTGGGCCATGAGGAGAAAAAAAACTCAGAATGCATGGTCTAGTTTTTTTTTTTTTTTGTAAATTAGGTCTAGATTAAATAATACTCTTTTTAATAAACTTTTCTCATGGATGCCCAATATTCAGCTACTATCGTATTAGCCTTTGAGATCAGGATATATAATGAGAACTAACCGGCTAATGAAATGTTATTTTCTGGATGTTGCTGTGTTGCATTGATGCTGCTCAACGAAATAGACCCAGTTCGCAAGCGTATTCATCTAGAAGCTACTATGCTACATATGCAATGTTTAGTTTCTACATTAATGAGGAAATATGCTTATTCCCAGGTGTATTGAGTTTCATTATGTCATTGCTAATTGCCTCTGGAATCATGCATATTCTTCCTAGCTTTGCAATCTCCACGTTGGGTGTGCGATGGTTTCCCAGGTGTATTGCGTTTCATTTTTTCCCGGCTTTACACGTGAGGTGTGCAATGGTTTTACTTGTTAATTTATCTGTAAGACTGGATAGCTAATTGCCTCTGGCATTCTGGGTTTTGCTGGGTATAAGCCAAGGCAGCGTCTCATGTTCTTGTTTTTGTTTTCTTTCTTTTTTCCTAGGGATGTAAATCTCTCAATTTTAGTGATAAATCATGCATATTCTTCTCCTCCTTGACTTATATTCAAATCTCTTCACCTGTACTATATGCATTCTGGATAATACGTATAACGAATTATTTTTCACTGCAAAACAGTTTCTTCCCCGGGAATCAGACTCTCCGATTAAACCAGAGCAAACAGAAGATTGTGGTGTGTTCAAAGTTTGCACTTGCAGGCAATGCGGACGCAAGGCAGATGGTAGGGATTATTTATTATGTGATTCATGTGAGGAAATGTGCCATGTCTCCTGCATCGAACCTGCCATCAAAGAGATTCCCCCTAAAAGCTGGTACTGCGTAGTTTGCACTGCAAGTAGAATCGCTTCACCCCATCAAAATTGTGTAGTGTGTGATAGGCTTATTGCTCCCAAGTCCCTAAGTAATGGAGGTGATGATGAAACTTCTCCCATAAATGAAGAAACTTCTATTGACATGGAAGAAAACTCAAATTGTAGTATGGACAATGGGCTTCAACCATCTAAAGGTGGAAAAAACTCTTTCCCCTATAAAATTTGTGGAAATGAGGTAGAAGATGGTGAAAAGCTGAAGGCTTGTGGCCACAGCTTTTGCCCAAAAAATACTAGCATAGGGAAATCGAAGAGAGGGTGAGAAGGGGGATGGGGACTGAAGACGGGAGAAGGAAGAAGAAGGAAATCAAAGTGATAAAACGGTGCGTACGCAATTTTGAATGAAACAAACCGTTTCATTTATGCCACGTCATCAAGGTGGAGGGTGTGATGGTGGTTCTCGATGGCACAAGGCTAGGCAGGCTTGGCACTTCCACATGCGCGCGCGCGAGAGAGAGAGTGAGAGAATGAGAAATAGCGTGCTTACGTTGTCCATTTAAGGTGGTGCATAAGAGGTGTGCTTGTCTTGGTGGAGCTTTCCTCGATGGGACTGGCTGGGTTACGATTGAGCCTAATACCAATTTAAAAGGGCTGCACTTGGTCCATAAATATTTAATGGGCTTTAATCAAATTATTGAGTCCAATAAAATCATTAATCCGGCCCATAGCCTATTTAAAAGTATTCACTAATCCTTAACAAGCTTAAAATAATCTTTTAGAATTAATTAAAATCTTCTAATCAACCTTAGAAATAATACCTCGTAGGCTTGTCTAATATAGCCCATTGAACTTAATATAGGTCCAAAAATTATTCTTATCCAATTCCTTATAATATTTAATCAGGGTGTTACACATGGATTCGTATAAAAATCGTTCTGTATTGACGAGAACATGATGTATGAAAATAAGATGATCTCCCTTAAAGCCATGCATGACTCATACCTATTCATTAATAAGTTAAAAGCTTTCAACTTTATACATGTGGAATACACCTAGCAAAGTTAGATGCATGCAAGCAAAAAAATGAAGTAATATTGATAAGCGCTTTAACTGAAAGATATATACAAGACTCGTGGATCTTATGATTCATCTAATAATGTCATACAGACCATGGTTTATTAATTAATTTATTTTAAGTTTGGCAATGAAAAATAACAGTGGATCATCTAATTAATTATATTAATTTTCTGATGATTACATGATGAAGATTCTTGCACTATTGGTAACCACATGATGACATGATCTACTACAACATAGCAATTATTAGGAATCCGGTGAAAGCACTACTATTTATTAACAAGCATTGATATTCTTCACAGGGATACTATACAATTACACAATAGTCTCCACAGTGAGACCTGGCCCAAATCCAAAGAGAACCCCCGGCCACTCTAACCCATCACCCGTCGTGGCCTTTCCTTCCTCCGTAGATTTCCCTCTCATCTTATCAAGGATGAAAAGCACGCATGGGCTCGCCTTGTTCCCATACTCCCTCAGCACATGCCTGCTTGCCTTGAGTTTAACCTCGTTTAGACCGAGGTTTTCTTGGATTTTGTGAAGAATCAAGGGACCACCTGGATGAACTATGAAAAACAAGGAGTTCCAATCGCTAATACCAATGGAGCTGAATGCTTCGATCATGCAATTCTCGATGTTGTTTCCTATAAACTCGGCCAAATTCGTCGATAAATAGTATGTCATGCCCATTTCGCGTAGTTTTCCCACAACTCCATCCTCGGTATTGGGTATAATCGACTGATTCGCCCATGTACCAATTCAAATAGATGATGCTTAGTCAAGGTATCGGGGCTGGCGCCAACGATGGCGGCCGCTACACCGTTAGAGAAAATTGCTTGGCCTATCAAAATATCTAGGTGGGACTCAGAGGGTCCATGGAAAGACATGGTCATGTTCTCCAAGCACACAACAAGTACACGTGCAGATGCGTTGTTCTCTGCAAGATCCTTTGTGAGGAGAAGGGCAGTCCCGCCGACATAACAACCTTGTTGATAGATCATGCATCTGTTCACCGATGGATTAAGGCCAAGGAGCTTGATGAGTTGAAAGTCCGCTCCAGGCATGTCAAAGCCTGTCATTGTGCAGAAAACAAGGTGCATAATCTTGAAGATAGGCTGGCCCCATTCTTTGATAGCCTTTAAAGCTGCCTCCCCACCAATCTTGGTTACATCAGCAACCCCCACATCCTGACGTGAATTCAAAGATGGTAATTGCCAATTTTTGGGTTTGCCTTTAGAATCTCCTCGGTAAGGTGGAAGAAACGTTTTCTTATCATTGATTTCTCACCTATAAAAAGTGAAAAGTAACGTTAATATGGAGCTAGCTGTTTGCTGCATGCTTTGTTGTTCATGCGATGAATATGAATGTTTACTACGCGTTTAAACTTGTGTTTTAATTCAGTCATGTGCTCGCTATCGGTGGCGAGGGAGTATAAGTCTGGATAGTCACTTTGGTAGATATGGTTTGGCGGATTCGCAGTGTTAGAGAACACGTGGCAGACTTGTATGGAGGGCTCTGAGCTGGCTTGTATGGATGACTTGGAGTGCTGCCGTGTGTTCTCTAACACCCCCGACAAGATGAAGAGTGTATGTCAATAACTCCCATCTTGAGCAAAATGGAATAAAAAACTGGATAATGAAGAGCCTTAGTAAGGATGTCAGCCAATTGAGAAGAAGATGGTGTGTAGGTAGTAGTGATGATACCTTCTTGGATTTTTTTCCTGAATTAGATGACAATCTAATTCAATGTGTTTTGTCCGTTCATGGAAAACTAGATTTGAGGCAATGTAGAGTGCAGATTTGTTGTCACAATGCAAAAGAGTTGGCTGTGGGTGAGAAACCATGTGATCACTAAGTAAATACTTTAACCAGACAAGCTCACATGTTGCAGCAGCCATGGAATGGTACTCGGCTTCAGCAGAGCTACAGGAGACGGTTGTTTGTTTCTTGAATTTCCATGAGATGAGAGACTGCCCAAGGAAGACACAATATGTGACGCCCCCAAATTCCGCTTGGGATTGAACGGACATTTGAAGCGTCGGGACATGCAACACAAGGTTACCTGCCCCCGTTCATGACATATAAGATGCAATGTTTCTAACATGCATCTAGCATTATGCAATATTCGCAGCGGATAATCTTTTTCTTTAGCAATACTATGCACCAAACTAAATATATCCCAAATACTTGAAACATAATTCATACATAAAGGCATACTAAAAAGCCGTGATCACCACACTAGTCTAAAATGGTTGTGATCAAAAGAATACTTGAGATACAACTCCAAAAGTACAAGTATTAACCTAAGTTAAATACTATACCATCATCAACATCGCACCGTGGCCTAGTCGACCGTATTCAGTTGGTCAGATTCCAATTCTCCTTTGGGTCCTGTAACAAGATCTACCATTCGGGGGAATGGTAGTTGGGACTACCACAGTGAGATTTGATTACAAATCTCAGTAAGTTAACATAAAACTCACACACAGGTTAAA